>JARQOD010002600.1:0-75496 GCA_033576555.1 Oophaga sylvatica | reverse complement strand
AGGGTACTTAAACTTAAACCACAGCGCCGTTAATTAACGGCGCTGTGGAAAAAGTGAATAGCGCCCCCCAGAGGCGCATTCTCTCCGGGGTCTCGGCTACCGGGGGTAGCCGAGACCCCAGAGAACATGAATCGGGTTGGTTTTTACTGACCCGATGTTGCGATCGCCGTTATTAACCCTATAACGGCGATCGCAGCACCAAAAAAAAATCTGATGTGCCATTTCATTTCTCTGTCCTCTGATGTCATCGGACATCAGAGGACAGAGAAAAAGGGTCCCCGGGACCCACCTTGTGTCCCCCAATGTGCCCCTTGTGGCCCGCGGGCCCACCTGCTTCCTCCGGTGGGCGCCGCCATCTTGAATGGCGGGCACATGCTCAGTGCGCCCGCCGCGTTCTGCCGGGGGGGGGGGCAATTTTCTCTGGGGTCTCGGCTGCCGAGGGTAGCCGAGACCCCAGAGAACATGATCCAGGTCGGTAGTTACCGACCCCGGTGTCGCGATCGCCGTTATACTAAGTATAACGGCGACCACAAAAAAAAAAAAGAATTTCTCTCCCCTCTGATGTGATCGCACATCAGAGGGGAGGGAATGAGGGTCCCCAGGTCCCCCGATCGCCCCCCCTATACCTCCCGGTGTCCTCCGTCCTCCTCAAGGCCCCAGGATCCCGGCGTCTTCTTCCTGTAAAAAGAAAAGTGCGCCAGCCGATCTGCTTGGCGGCAGATTCAAAAAAAGTTTCATTCATTCTCACAAAAGTACATTTTGATCACTGTGATAAACTATCACAGTGATCAAAATAAAAAAAACAGTACATAACCCCCTCCCCTTTATCACCCCCTTAGTTAGGGACATATAATAAAATATAGAAATTATATTTTTTTTCATTTTTCTGTTAGGGTTAGGGTTAAGGCTAGGGTTAGGGTTATAATTAGGGTTAGGGTTATAATTAGGGTTAGGGTTAGGGTTATAATTAGGGTTTGGGTTAGGCTGGGTTCATACTGCGTTATGGCAGTCCGTTAGACGGACCGCGTTACACCGCGGTATAACGCGGTGTAACGCAGTCCGTTAACGCTGCCATTCACCCCCATTTGAGGACGCATCGCGACGAATGCCGTAAAGCGGCATGCGTTCGCGACGTGCCATCATTCAGTGACGGAGCCTCGGACGCGGGCTGCAGCGTCTGGGCTCCATCATCGCTAGCACAGATGAATCATCTGCTGATTCCTCTGCGCTAGCGGGTATAGCATAACGCGATCGCCTTATGCTATACCGTTACCAGCCCGTCAATGCTATGTGTTGAACGGGCTGGTAAAACGCAAAATGAACCCAGCCTTAGGGTTAGGGTTATAATTAGGGTTAGGGTTACAATTAGGTTTAGGGTTACAATTAGGGTTAGGACTACAATTAGGGTTAGGGTTACAATTAGGGTTAGGGTTACAATTAGGGTTGAATTAGGTTGGGATTAGGGTTAGGATTAGGGTTAGGGTTGGGATTAGGGGTGTGTTGGGGTTACGGTGGGAGCTAGAATTGAGGGGTTTCCACTATTTAGACACATCAGGGGGTCTCCAAACATGGCGTGGCGTTCAAAAAGTCAGATGGCGCTCCCTCCCTTCCGAGCCCTGCCGTGCACCCAAACAGTGGTTTACCCCAACATATGGGGTATCAGCGCACTCAGGACAAATTGCCCACCAATTTTGGGGTTCTAATTTCTCTTTTAGGGGTGATCTTATTACAATGTATAAATATATGAGGGGACAGTACAAAGACCTTTCTAATGATCTTTTTACTCTTAGACCTGTGACGGGGACAAGGGGGCATCCTCTACGTCTGGAGGAAAGAAGGTTTAGCCATAATCACAGACACAGATTCTTTACTGTAAGAGCAGTGAGACTATGGAACTCTCTGCCGTCTAATGTTGTAATGAGTGATTCCTTACTAAAATTTAAGAAGGGACTGGATGCCTTTCTTGAAAAGTATAATATGACAGGCTATATTCACTAGTTTCCTAGATACAGCGTTGATCCAGGGAGCTAGTCTGATTGCCGTATGTGGAGTCGGGAAGGAATTTTTTTCCCCAATGTGAAGCTTACTGTTTGCCACTTGGGTTTTTTTTGCCTTCCTCTGGATCAACATGTTAGGGCAGGTTAGGATAGGATATGGGTTGAACTAGATGGACTTAAAGTCTTCCTTCAACCTTAATAACTATGTTACTATGTTTGTTACCCTTGGGAAAATAAAAAATAGCTGGCTAAAAAAATCATTTTTGAGGAAAAAATTTTTTTTATTTTCACGGCTCTGCTTTTATAATTTTCTGTGAAGCACTTTGGGTTCAAAGTCTCACCACATATCTAGATAAGTTCCTTAGGGGGTCTAGTTTCCAAAATGGGGTCACTCGTGGGGGTTTTCCACTGTTTAGGCACATCTGGGGCACTGCAAACGGAACATGACACCCATCAACGTCTGCATTCCAAAACGTTATTACTTCCTTTCCAAGCCCAGCTGTGCGCCCAAACATTCCCCCCCCCCACATATTTGGTATCAGCGTACTCAGGACAAATTGGACAACAACTTTTGGAGTCCAATTTCCTTGTGAAAAATCAAAAATTTGGGACTAAAAAAATCATTTTTGTGGAAAATAGTTTTTTTTTTTTTTTCACACCCAGGCATTATAAACCTTTGTGAAACACTTGGGGGTTCAAAGTGCTCACCACAGATCTAGATAAGTTCCTTAGGGGGCTAGTTTCCAAAATGGGGTCACTTGTGGGGGTTTTCCATTGTTTAGGCACATCTGGGGCACTGCAAACGGAACATGACCCCCATTAACGTCTGCATTCCAAAACGTTATTACTTCCTTTCCAAGCCCTGCTGTGCGCCAAAACAGTTTCCCCCCACATATTTGGTATCAGCGTACTCAGAACAAATTGTACAACAACTTTTGGGGTCCAATTTCCTTGTGAAAAATCAAAAATTTGGGACTAAAAAATCATTTTTGTGGAAAATTGATTTTTTTTTTATCACACCCAGGCATTATAAACTTTTGTGAAACACTTGGGGGTTCAAAGTGCTCACCACAGATATAGATAAGTTACTTAGGGGGTCTAGTTTCCAAAATGGGGTCACTTGTGGGGGTTTTCCACTGTTTAGGCTCATCTGGGGCACTGCAAACGGAACATGACCCCCATCAACGTCTGTATTCCAAAACTTTATTACTTCCTTTCCAAGCCCTGTCGTGCGCCCAAACAGTTTCCCCCCCCCCACATATTTGGTATCAGCGTACTCAGGACAAATTGGACAACAACTTTTAGGGTCCAATTTCCTTGTGAAAAATAAAGAATTTGGGACTAAAAATCATTTTTGTGGAAAATTGTTTTGTTTTTTTTCACACCCAGGCATTATAAACTTTTGTGAAACACTTGGGGGTTCAAAGTGCTCACAACAGATCTAGATAAGTTCCATAGGGAGTATAGTTTCCAAAATGGTGTTACTTGTGGGGGGTTTCCACTGTTTAGGTTCATCAGGGGCTCTCCAAGACGCGACATGGTGTCCAATCTCAATTCCAGCCAATTTTGGTTTGAAAAAGTCAAACGGCGCTGCTTCCATTCCAAGCCCTGCCGTGCGCCCAAACAGTGGTCCCCCCATATATGGGGTAGCAGCATACTCAGGACAAATTGGACAACAACTTTTGTGGTCTAATTTCTCCTGTTACCCTTGGGAAAATAAAAAATTGGGGACTAAACGATCAGGTTTGTGGAAAAAAATATGATTTTTTATTTTCACGCCCGGGCGTTATAAACTTCTGTGAAGCACTTGGGGGTTCAAAGTGCTCACCACACATCTAGATAAGTTCCTTAGGGGGTCTAGTTTCCAAAATGGGGTCACTTGTGGGGGGTTTCCACTGTTTAGACACATCAGGGCCTCTACAAATGCGACATGGCGTCCAGCCAATTCCGCGTTGAAAAAGTCAAACAGAGCTCCTTCCCTTGCGACCTCTGCCTGCGCCCAAAAAGTGGTTCCCCAATATGGGGTATCGCATGCTCAGGACAAATTGCACAACAACTTTTGCGGTCTTCCTTACCCTTGGGAAATAAAAATTGGGGTAAAAGATCATTGTTTGTGGAAAAAATAGATTTTTTATTTTCACGGCTCTACGTTATAAACTTGTGTGAATCACTTGGGGTTCAAAGTGCTCACCACACATCTAGATAAGTTCCTTAAGGGGTCTAGTTTCCAAAATGGGGTCACTTGTTGGGGGTTTCCACTGTTTAGGCACATCAGGGGCTCTCTAAACGCGACATGGCATCCAGCCAATTCTGCGTTGAAAAAGTCAAACAGCGCTCCTTCCCTTGCGACCTCTGCCGTGCGCCCAAAAAGTGGTTTACCCCCACATATGGGGTATCAGCATGCTCAGGACAAATTGCACAAAAACTTTTGCGGTCTTGTTACCCTTGGGAAATTAAAAATTGGGGTGAAAAGATCATTTTTGTGGAAAAAAAATGATTTTTTTTTCACGACTCTACGTTATAAACTTGTGTGAAGCACTTGGAGGTTCAAAGTGCTCACCACACATCTAGATAAGTTCCTTAAGGGGTCTTGTTTCCAAAATGGGGTCACTTGTGGGGTGTTTCCACTGTTTAGGCACATCAGGGGCTATCTAAACGCGACATGGCATTCAGCCAATTCTGCGTTGAAAAAGTCAAACGGCGCTCCTTCCCTTGCGACCTCTGTCATGCGCCCAAAAAATTGTTTACCCCCACATATGGGGTATCGGCGTATTCAGAAGAAATTGCACAACAAATTTTGTGGTTCATTTTTTCTTTTAACACTTGTGAAAATAAAAAAAATTGGTTCCGAAGTAAAGCTTTTGCAAAAAAAGTTAAATGTCAATTTTTTCCTTCCACATTGCTTCAGCTCCTGTTATTTATTAAGAAATTTGTGTGACATATCTCTCTGATTTAAGGGCATAAAAATTTAAAATTTGAAAATTGCTAAATTTTCAAAATTTTCGCCATATTTCCGTTTTTTTCATAAATAAACACAAGTCATATCAAAGAAATTTTACCACTAGCGTGAAGTACAATATGTCACGAAAAAACAATCTCAGAATCAGTGGGATTCGTTAAAGCGTTCCAGAGTTATAACCTCATAAAGTGACAGTGGTCAGAATTGTAAAAATTGGCCCGGTCATTAAGCTGCAAAATGGCTCTGTCACTAAGGGGTTAAGCATGCCAAAAGTAAAAAAAAAAAAAAATTAAATATTAAAAAAATAAAATCATTTAAATCCCCCCCCCTTTCATCCTATTCAAAATAAAACAATAAAAAAATCAAAAAAATCAAACATACACATATTTGGTATCGCTGCCTTCAGAATCGCCCGATCTACCAATTAAAAAAGGATTAGGCTATGTGCGCACGTTGCAAATTTGCTTGCGGTAATTTCTGCGTGGTTTCTGCATCTCTTTGGCAGAAAACGCAGTGAAAATTACGGGCGTTTTTTGTGCGGATTTCATGCATTTTTTATGCAGATTTACATGCGGATTTGTATGTAGAATTGTGTGCGGATTTGTTAGCTAAATAAAGAATAATGTCATTTTCAAGTCCAACCTCCGTTATTGATGTGCTTCAACCAAGATTGGCTCAATTCTAGATTCTTTGCCCACACACTCTTCCTCCTTTTGACATCATGTCATTTTGCTGCATTTTTGGCACCAAATCCGCATGAAATTCATTCGAAATCCGCACTAAATGTAAATCCGCAAACCTTTTTACATCTTCGTTTTTGCTGCAGATTTGAGTGACTCAACGGAAGTCAATGGGTGAAAAACGCTGCAGGTCTGGAAAAAGAATTGACATGCTGCGGAAAATAAAACGCTGTGAATCAGGACGGAATATTCCTCATCATGTGCACAACAATTCTAGATTCTCATTGAGTAATGTTGCTTTAGGGTACGTTTCCACGTACCGTAATGTGTGCACTTTGGACGGAGCGGAAACCCCGCTCCGCCCAAAGCCCAGCCACATTGTGTACGCGCAGTGATTCCGGATGTGTTCATTGAACACATCCGGAATCGCCGCACTTTATACATAGAACTCTGTTATTTACCTTGCTGTGACGGAGCGTCGCCGCAAGGTAAACAGACATGCTGCAGTTTAAAAAGACGCGCCGCATGTCCGGAAATGGAGGGATGCTGGATGCGTTTTCGCGCGCATATTGGAGACGGGTTTTCATAAAATCCCATCCACTCTGCTGGAACATCTGGCTGCTGCAGATTAAACGCTGCGGTAGGACACAGCATTCAATCCGCAACTAAGGCTAGTTTCACAGTAGCGTTTCACTGACCTGCATCGGTCTGTGCACGGCCGCCGCTAAGCTCCGCCCCGGCCGTGCCTCCTCCCGGTCGCTCGGCTTATGGGCGCATGACGCTGCATGCGACCTGCATACCTTATCTTTAGCATTGGGTACGCAGGCCATGCTCAGGTATGTGTTTGCAGGCGCATGCGTCCTTTTGACGGTGTGCCGACCTGCGCCAAACGCATCGTGTTGCATTTTGGTGTGCTCGGCGCACCATCAACAGGATGCATGCATCGGCAAACGCATACCTGCACATGGATTGCGTACCCAATGCTAAAGATAGGGTACGCAGCGTCATGCGCCCATAGGGGGAGAGTCCGGGAGGAGGCGCGGCCGGGGCGGAGCTTATCGGCAGCCGTGTGCAGACCGTTGCAGGTCAGTGAAACGCTACTGTGAAACTAGCCTTATACTAAATGTTTCCTCTGCGTGGAAACATACCCTAAGGAATCCTTTGTGTTTTTGATGCAGTTCCGAGAAAATGCTGTGGATCTGCAATAAATCCGCATCATGTGCACATAGCCTTAACCTGATTGTTAAACAGCGTAGTGAGAAAAAAAGTTAAATCACCAGAATTACTTTTTTTGGTTGCCGTTACATTTCATTAAAATGCAATAACGGGCAATTAAAAGATTGTATATGCACCAAAATGGTATTAATAAAAACGTCAGCTTGGCGCACAAAACGTAAGCCCTCAAACAACTAAACATCACAAAAAATGGAGATAGTATCAGAAAATCGGCAATTTTTTTTTTTTTTAACAAACTTTGGATTTTTTTACCACTTAAATAAAAAAGAACCTAGACGTGTTTGGTGTCTATGAACTCGTAATTACCTGGAGGATCATAATGTCAGGTCAGTTTTAGCATTTGGTGAACATGGTAAAAAATTCCCCAAAAAACATTGTGTAATTGCACTTTTCTTGCAATTTCACCATACTTGCAATTTTTTTCCAGTGTTTGAGTACACAATATGGTAAAACCAATGGAGTTGTTCAAAAGTTCAAATAGTCTCGCTAAACACAAGCCCTCACATGGCCATATTGATGGAAAAATAAAAACGTTATGGTTCTGGGAAGTAGGGGAACGAAAAACAGAAACGCAAAAATGAAAAAGGGCAAGGTTTTAAGGGGTTAATAGTCTCCATAGGAGACTACAAGCTGTGATCTTGCAATCGCTTGTGCTACACAGAGCAGGACTGTTAGGGGCACATGTCAGCTATTCAAATCAGTGGACTTGTGCTGGTAAAATTGTGGACTCACCGCCGGACCCCGCAGCAAACAGGGAGAGCCCACTTTAGACATAAGTATACGTCTAAGGTGGTAAAGGGGTTAAAATGTATAGGTCTCCACTCTGAAATTAACCAGTAAATAACTATCCATACCTACAATTTGACAAGGGCTAACTTAAATAATTGATTCTCAATTTTCAACTACCACAACTATATGTTTACAGCAATTCTTTCTGACTGCAAAATAATGATGTAAGCTTTTTTGTGTGTGCTTTTCTAGTATTCCTTTAACTTACACTTGTGTTATGAAGGAAACCATCTCTGCACTTATTCTATTATTTGAGGCATAGAGATGTCATAGAGAAAGCCAAAAAGGAAAGTTTTTTGTAAGTGCAGCTTCTGCTTTGGAGAACTGTAGACATTTTTATCATATATGGACAATTATTTATCTGAATGGTCACTATTTCATTCCATATTTCTCCTGCAGTGCCCTCTGTAGGAAAAATGTCTAACAGATTGTGGTTACTCCAGCAAAATCTGCCCCTTCTATTGACTGATTAATACACAATACAGAAGTTTTCATTCATATATTTTTATAGTAAATCATATAATAACTACATGCACTCTAAATGGACATATACACTATATCTTGTAAATTTACATTTTTTAACTTAACTAATATTTTTTAAAAAGCAATCTGATATATGACATATTGCCACATATTGCAACTAATTATGATAAACACACACATTATCATCTGATGACTGTAACATTTGTTATCCTTGTTATTAACCCCTTTATTATTATATCTATATTTTTATCTTCTTTGTCAATAGTCATCTCTACAGTCTTTTTGACGGTCTAATGTTGACCTTCAACAGAAAGCAATGACTGGAACAATTTCATACTCAGGAGACTTCTTGCTGTCAATTCTTTCTTTTTCCCCAACAATGTCAGTATCCCAAAGGGACAAGTTACCTCAGTACAAGGAGGAAGATATGTCTAACAAAATATGATAGGAAGAGTGATGAAACTTTCTCATATCATAATTTTTTAGCCATGTTCCAAAGTTTCTTTGGAGTTACTGTAAAACTGGTTTATAAAAGCCAGTTGCACAAAGACATAAAAATTTCATATATATTCTTCACAGTAATTTTTTTTAAGATTAACATGCTTATAGACTACTTTTCACCTAGGCTCTCCAACTGTGGATCTCGGTCTCTTTGGTGGAAAACAGGCAATGACAATGTAATTATAAAGAAAACAAGGAGCAGTTAAACACCACAATCACATTATGTGTTGTTACTGCGAAAGACATTAGACAAAAATAGCTTTGTAGACAAGAAGGAGGGGAACAACAAAGTAACATAGTAACATAGCAAGGCCGAAAAAAGACATTTGTCCATCCATTTCAGCCTATATTCCTTCGAATAAATCCCCAGATCTATGTCCTTCTAAAGAACCTAATAACTGTTAGATACAATATTGTTATGCTCCAGGAACTGAGTTCGCCATCAACACCTCCTCAGGCAAGGAATTCCAGATTCTCACTGCCCTAACAGTAAAGAATACTCTTCTATGTTGGCAGAAAAACCTTCTCTCCTCCAGACGCAGACAATGCCCCCTTGTGACCGTCACCTTTCTTGGTATAAAAAGATCCTCGGAGAGATATTTGTATTGTCCCCTTATATACTTATACATGGTTATTAGATCGCCACTCAGTTGTCAAAATAATCCTAATTTTGCTAATCTCTCTGGGTATTGAAGTTCCCCCATCCCCTTAATTAATTTTGTTGCCCTCCTTTGTACTCGCTCTAGTTCCATTACATCCTTCCTGAGCACCATTGCCCAAAACTGTACACAGTACTCCATGTGTGGTCTAACTAGGGATTTGTACAGAGGCAGTATAATGCTCTCATCATGTGTATTCAGACCTCTTTTAATGCACCCCATGATTCTGTTTGCCTTGGCAGCCGCAGCCTGGTACTGGCTGCTCCAGGTAAGTTTATCATTAACTAGGATCCCCAAGTACTTCTCCGTGTCAGATTTACCCAGTGGTTTCAATGTGTAATGGTGATATTGATTCCTTCTTCCCATGTGTATAACCTTACATTTATCATTGTTAAACTGCATCTGCCACCATTCAGCCCAAGTTTCCAACTTATCCAAATCCATCTGTAGCAGAATACTTTCTTCTCTTGTATTTGTAAGGTGTGTACAGAGGCTAGTTTATGCCCTGCTCACCTTGCACATATTCCTATGTCCCTGTAAAGCTTATACCTCATGTGTCCTATGATGTTGTTATAATGTGTATTGTAATGTACTATATGTTTCTATGTTGTGAAGATATCGGGAAAGTGTAAGATGTAGACAGCAGGGGAAGCACAATAGAATAGAATACAATAGAATAAGGAATTAATTAGACCAATAGGATTAGGGTAGTTCGTAGGGGCTAAGAGAGAGTAGTTCTGGGGAAAATTCCTGGATGAAGTCAGTTGTGAAGGAGTCGGGAGCTAAGACAGGACAGTCGAATCTGGGAAATGTTCAAGTCAAGGAGCCCAGCGGTCCAGGGCCTAGGAGCTGACAGTCACGTGGAATAAAAGGATATCAGGGCAGCCCAATGGTAGCAGCTAACTTTGTGGGAACCACTCTTAACGTATGAGGCCTACGGCCAGGTAAGGAATGGAAGAGCCATCCTTCAACTTCACCATTGGAGAGAGAAGTGGGTGGGGAACTCCTGAAGCGGGTTAGCTTGTCCTCTCAGAAAGCTGTGGTAATGGTGAAATGGGTGGATATTCCTGGAAAAGAGAGAGACAGCACAGGGAATGGAATGGTTATATTCTGCAAGGAACCTTGTGAAGTTTCTGTGCCTAAACTGGACGAGCTGAGTAAAGTTGTTTTGCTGAAAATGAACTTGGACTCTGACTGTCATTGCGTGTTCCTGAAGGAAGAAGAGCCCCGGCACTGTGTTGCAGACCCCGTCATGCAAGTGAGTGGACTACAATGTGTTAATGTTTCAGAGGGCAGGGTGTGCCAGAGCTGCCAACATTAGCCACGACACTACTACTACTACTGCCCTGGCCTCCATTGCATATTGACTGCTTTGCATAGTTTTCTTCCATCAGCAAATATCGATATTTTACTGTGTAAACCTTCTGCCAGATCATTAATAAATATGTTGAAGAGAATAGGTCCCAACACCAACCCTGCGGTACCCCACTGGTCACAGCGACTCAGTTAGAGAATATACCAGTTATAACCACCCTCTGCTTTCTATCACTAAGCCACTTACTTTCCCATTTACACACATTTTCCCCCAGACACAGCATTCTCATTTTGTGTGCCAACCTCTTGTGTGTCACGGTATCAAACGCTTTGTAAAAATCAAGATATACCACGTAGAATGACTCAGCTTGGTCCAATCTACAGCTTACCGCTTCATAAAAACTGATTAGATTGGTTTGACCGGAGCGATTCCTCATAAACCCATGCTGATATGGAGTTAAACAGTTATTCTCATTGAGATAATCCAGAATAACATTCCTCAGAAAACCTTCAAATATTTTACCAACAATAGAGGTTAGACTTACTGGCCTATAATTTCCAGGTTCACTTTTGGAGTACTTTTTGAATGTTGGTACCATATTTGCTATGCACCAGTCCTGTGGAACAGATCCCATTGCTATAGAGTCCCTAAATATAAGAAATAATGATTTGTCTATTACATTAGTTAGTTCTCTTAGTACTCGTGGGTGTATGCAGGGGTGGGATTCAAATTTTTAACAACAGGTTCTGTGTTTGAGTGAAAGAAAACCACACCATTTTTAAAACCACACCCATTTTAAAACCACACCCATTTTAAGCCACACCCATTTACACGTACCTTTTCCTCAAACATATACGAACCCCTAGGAGCACACACAGACCCCACAACCGTGCATAACCCCCTAGGAGCACACACAGACCCCACAACTGTGCATAACCCCTAGGAGCACACACAGACTCCACAACTGTGCATAACCCCCTAGGAGCACACACAGACCCCACAGCTGTGCATAAAGCCTTAGGAGCACATACAGACCCCACAACCGTGCATAACCCCCTAGGAGCACACACAGACCCCACAGCTGTGCATAACCCCCTAGGAGCACACACAGATCCCACAGCTGTGCATAACCCCCTAAGAGCACACACAGACCCCACAGCTGTGCATAACCCCTAGGAGCACACACAGACCCCACAACTGTGCATAACCCCCTAGGAGCACACACAGACCCACAGCTGTGCATAACCCCCTAGGAGCACACTCAGACCCCACAGCTGTGCATAAACCCCCTAGGAGCACACACAGACTCCACAGCTGTGCATGACCCCCTAGGAGCACACACAGACCCCACAACCGTGCATAACCCCTAGGAGCACACACAGACCCCACAGCTGTGCATAACCCCCTAGGAGCACACACAGACCCCACAACTGTGCATAAACCCCCTAGGAGCACACACAGACCCCACAGCTGTGCATAACCCCCTAGGAGCACACTCAGACCCCACAGCTGTGCATAACCCCCTAGGAGAACACACAGACCCCACAGCTGTGCATAACCCCCTAGGAGCACACACAGACCCCACAGCTGTGCATAACCCCCTAGGAGCACACACAGACCCACAGCTGTGCATGACCCCTAGGAGCACACACAGACCCCACAACCGTGCATAACCCCCTAGGAGCACACACAGACCCCACAGCTGTGCATAACCCCCTAGGAGCACACACAAACCCCACAACTGTGCATAACCCCCTAGGAGCACACACAGACCCCACAGCTGTGCATAACCTCCTCAAACCCCACTACACAGCCCCCAGTATCAGCCCCCCAAACCATTAATTAATAAATCCTCCTCGGTGTCACTGAGGACTTTCACCTCTGATTTCCCTCCTGCAGCTACAGACGCCGGCATCAGACTGCAGAGACCAACGTCTAATAGCCACTTCTCTTCCTGGCTTTGGTAGAACACGCCCCCTCCAGGAAACGACGTCAAACTTGGAAGGAGCCCATACAGTCTAGCATTTACAGATGAAGAACGAGCTGTGCAGCCGTCAAGGTGACGGCCGTGCACAGCTCCCGGCCCTATACACTGTGACGCTGTCGGCTGTGTCTGCTGCCGGCCGCGTCACAGTACAGCAGGCTCAGCCGCACACAATTTGCTGTGCGGACGGCCCTGTGCAGGTGCTGGGACAGTGGGGCCAGTACCGGATCGCGGCCCTGAATCTCCCCTGGGTGTATGCCATCCGGACCCGGAAATTCATCTATTTTAATCTTATTTAGCCAGTTTCGCACCTCTTCTTGGGTTAAATTGGTGACCTTTAATATAGGGTTTTCTTTGTCTCTCGGCATTTCACCTAGCATTTTATTTTCCACCGTGAATACCATGGAGAAGAAGTGTTTAATATGTTAGCTTTTTCCTCGTCATCTACAACCATTCTTTTCTCACAATTTTTTAAGGGGCATACACTTTCACTTTTGATTCTTTTACTATTGATATAGTTGAAGAACAGTTTGGGACTAGTTTTACTCTCCTTAGCAATGTGGTTCTCTGTTTCCTTCTTAGCAGCTTTAATTAGTTTTTTAGATAAAGTATTTTTCTCCCTATAGTTTTTTAGAGCTTCATCTTGCATTAGTAGTTTAATGTTTTCTTTTTACTGTTAATTGCCCCTCTTATTTCTTTGTTTACCACATTCTGTTTTTCCTATTTCTTGTCCATTTATTCCCACAAGGTATAAACCGCTTACAGTGCCTATAAAGTCTAGTTTCACATTTGCGTCTTTGTGCGCAGCGCATCGTGCGCAAGCACATACACATGCAAAAACGCATGCAAGCGCAGCGTTTTTTATACACATGATGCCAAAAAAACGCAGTGTTTGCATGTGTTTTTGCATGCTTTTGCGTTTTTTATGCGCATGCGTTCTCTAGGTGTCACATTTCACAGGAGGAAAATCATTGAAACAGACTCCACCAATGCAACACCAGTGGGCGTGTGTCATGGGAATTCTTTATATACTGTAGACCCTGTTACAGCTGAGTTCTTCAGTTTTTGCTGCTGTTTCCTGTGTCATCATGGATCTACATTGGGAGATAGGGATGAGCGTGTATAATCGAGAGTATTCGGTACTCGTCGAGTAATGAAGTACTCGCGGTACTCGAAACATAGCGAGTATTTCACTACTCGACTCGCAATATTCAGATCTCTCGCCCTGCATTTGCCAATCACAGTAATGCTGCAGCCTTCTTGGTTGTGGCATTACTATGATTGGCTGGCCGCCCAGCGTCATACATGATTCATAGCCTATGACTCATAGGCTCTATATTATCCCTGCCGCTGCCATTTTCTGCACAATGCATGCAGAACACAACTAGTGTAGGGAGAGTTTGAGCAGCTGCTATGGAGAGTTGTGTTTGTTTGTGCAAATCATCCAGAAATTCTCTGTAAAACCCAAAAGCACTTTTCAGAGCTGAAAGTATAAGGTCAAGGGACTAAGTAGTGACAGTTTTCCCAGCTATTTTTGGGGTCACATTTACCCCTGCAGGGCAATTTTTTGTGCTTTTGCCATGCTGTGTTCACAGCGAATTGGACGCACGATACTGCACAACTGACACGCAGCCAGCACCACTGTCTTGTGTGGTGACTGGGGTGTGTAATCTAGCCTTAAACCTCAGGGCAATTTTTTTGTGGCAGCACCACTGTCTTGTGTGGTGGCTGGGGTGGGTAATCTCGCCTTAAACCTCAGGGCAATTTTTTTGTGCCAGCACCACTGTCTTGTGTGGTAACTGGAGTGCGTAATCTCGCCTTAAACCTCAGGGCAATTTTTTAGTGGCAGCACCGCTGCCTTGTGTCGTGGCTGGGGTACGTAATCTTGCCTTAAACGTCAGGGTAATTTTTTTGTGGCAGCACCACTGTCTTGTGTGGTCACTGGGGTGCGTAATCTCGCCTTAAACCTCAGGGCAATTTTTTTGTGGCAGCACCACTGTCTTGTGTGGTGACTGGGGTGTGTAAGGTTCTTTGTCTCTGTTGACATGTTCCTTGAAACTCAGTTTTCCGTCGGCCATTTTGCTTTCTGTCTTTCTGCAGCTCTTGCCCTCAGTTAATATGGAGTTTCCAGTTTTCATGTTCCCGCCCTGATTCTTCCCTCTTGCTTCTTAAGCAGCCTCAGCTGAACAATCAGTGCTCCTGAATCAAGCCTCAGTCAGTCTGTGACCTGACTCCTGGAAGCCTTGGACTTGTACTCCAGCTATTCCCTACTGAGGAACCTTGGAACACTTTTGGACTCTGGAAACCTGCTGTTTGGTGAATCCATGTTTGCAGAGGAATTACGGTACAGAGAAGAGATCCTGAACCTGCTTTGGAGATTTATGTAGTGCTTGAAGTTACTCTGGCCTGCTGTGTCTCCTGTCGCTGTTCCTGCAAACTGTGTGAACTTTTCAGCATGCTTGTATGAAGTAATACAAGTCATTTCATTTCAACCTATGTCTCCTGTGTTTTCCTCGCACCCAAGCACAAGACGCTATAGGAACTGTACACTATACATGACAAGATTCAGGAGCCAATGTTTAGTGTCTGCTGGGTCTGGGAAAGCCGTGTCTGCTGTGACTGTGGATATCAGATGTCCGTTTAATACCTTATGTGATGACAGTGGTTGTGACTTCTCACAACCATTCCAGGTGAGTGCATTCCCTTAAAATTTTACTCTGGAGTGTTACCACAGGTAAACACTATTGTTTTTTTTTTTTTTTCCTTTCCTCTTCTCCTTCCAGCACCTCTGCCTTAAAAGATCTGGAAGATGGAGGCCCGCATAAAGGAACTTTGCGGAGTGACTGATACAATCCTTTCAGATGTACAGACTTTAAAAACCCGTTTTGCAAGCCTACAGGACCTCACTAATCATAATTTGCAAGTGTTTGGACAGACTACCCAGGAATTGCGAGCCAGGATTGAGGCTCTAGAGGAACGAGCCCAGGCTCCTGCCATAACCCCGAGTTCTGGGATCCCCAAATTACCTCCTTTTCATGTTGGCGGTGAACGTGAGAAATTCAGGGGATTTATTAATCAATGCAATTTATTTTTCTCTGCACATGCTTCACAATTTCCCACTGAACGATCCAAAGTGCTTACTATAATCATGTTGCTTACCAATAAGGCTTTGATGTGGGCAAACCCTCTGATTGAGACTGAGGATGATTTTTGAATCACCTTGATGCTTTTATTTCAGCCATGGGGCAGGTGTTTGATGACCCCAATCGAGGTGCAACAGCTGAAGCAGCCATGTTAACTTTGCGCCAAGGTAAGCGTTCAGTAGCCGAATATGCCCTGGATTTCAGGAGATGGGCTCTTGATACCACTTGGGACACTTCCGCTAAAAAATCTATTTTTCGGAAAGGGTTGTCTCCACTGATTAAGGATGAACTTGCTCGTGCCGACCCTCCCACTGCGTTAGGTGACTTTATTAACTATTGTATCCGTATTGATGCTCGTCTGACTGAACGCAGACAAGAGAGATGGTTCGAAAATAATCGCACTAACCTTTTACTACCTCCCTCCTCAGCTAAGGAACCTTTGAGTAGGATCACAAGGGAACCAGAACCTGAACCCATGCAGGTGGACTCTTTGCAAAGACGGGTTAGTGATGCACGCAAAGAACATCGTATAAAGGAAAATCTATGTTTCTACTGTGGTAAGTCAGGGCACTTCATTATAAACTGCCCCAGCCGTTCTCGTAAGACTACTGCAGCAGTCATTCACTGTGAGTGTTGCGAGAGGAGCTCTGTCATGTCCGAGCCTCAGGCTCCAGAGAGATCTGCTGCAAGAGATCTTGATTTCTCGGACTTAAACTCTGTTAGTTCTGGGGACGATGACGGTATAAACGCTGCAATTTTTCAAGTTTCCTCAGCGGTGTCCCAGCTGAGTTGTAAAAGAAACAATTCTCATTGCTTCCTTTCCATCAAACTCTGGGTTGACTCAGTCTGGGTGTCTAGCTCTGCTATGATCGACTCAGGAGCAAGTGGAAATTTTATGGATATCTCCTTTGCTCTGAAACAGGGGATACGTTCAGTGAAGAAGGCTACTCCAGTACAGATGGAGACTGTGGATGGCTCTCTACTGACTTCTGGACCAGTGGATCAAGAAACAGAGCCTTTGAGGGTCCTTATGGGTAAAGATCATCAGGAGAAAATGTCTTTTTTGCTTATCTCTTCTCCCCACTTTCCATTATTCTAGGGCTACCATGGCTGCAGGCGCAGAATCCTACTGTCGGGGTCGTAACGACAAACCACTCATCCTCCAGTCACTCCAAATTAGACTAAGAGCACGGGTCGACCGAGAATGAATCAGGCAATACGCTGGTTCAGACTTCAGAACGTGCCCTAAAGAAAATGGTGCTATTAGGCGGCCATCTCCAGTAAGCACTGAACTTTTATTCACGTACATAAGATTACATACACAGAATATTGGGGTGGAGTAAAGGCGGGATTGAGGAGAAAGAGATATGCTGAGTTATGCCCATATATGTACACATTCAGCATCTGGTCATCCTAATTGGTCCTTAGATCTTCTTCTAAGTCCTCCTTGATCGTGTTGTCATCCTCAGTTTCGTTTCTTGAAGAAAGATTCTATTGTTCTCGTGTATCATGTGGTTCCTCAATTCCCCAAAGGTGGGGGGGGCATTTCAGTGGATCCAGTTCAAGTTATTAGATAGTTAGTGTAATACAGTGATAGGACACAAGGTGGAGACAGACACCAGCAGATACTAACATTGTCCTAAAATAAGTTTCAATCTGAAAATATCATTTAAGGGAAACTTCGTGTTTACAAAATACATATACACACTATAAATATAAAAGTATAGTAGAAAATATATTTTTACCTTGACAATCCCCCTAAACACTAAGTTTTTCCCTTAATTTATGCGGCCTTCGAGACTGTCCATGTGTGGGGACAGGGGTAATGGATTTCTTCGCTTGGTCATTTTAGAAACTGGCCCCTTATGGACCGCCCCCAAACAACCAAGTCCCTACCAAACATGCACATGGAGTTCTCCCACTATCCCTAAACTAAATCTCTTATTTCCATTTGTATTTTGTTATAGGGGGTTTTATCAGGTTTATCCTGCGGAGTATATTTCTCCATATCACCCTTATCAGTGTCTTCATATAGTAGCGACACAACTTCCTGATGAAGGAAAGTACCTGAGGAGGCGGCTGCATTGGTCACAGCTTTCCTATACATAGATATCGCACAACATAGAATTATCAATCCTAGCACCAAAAGTCCTGTTACCACTAAGCAGGCTTGTTGGAGAAATTCTTTAAGTCCTCCAAGCCATCTTAAGAAGAAAGAGGTATCTACTTCTGCATTGGCTTTTATTTCCTGAGCCAGATTTTTAATCTCTGTAAGGGCCACTATAGTTTTACCATTGACTTCAGAATTCTGAGGAATATAAGTACAACATTCTTCCCTATCATCCCACAGACTTCATCTTTTTCAGCTAGAATCATGTCAATGGCCAGTCTATTTTGAAGAGTCAGTCTTTTGTTTTGGGCCCAGTTTCTCAACTATACCCTGGAAAGCATCTTGACTAAAATTGATATTGATAAATCTTTGCTCAGTGTAGTATATATATTTTATCCAATCTACATTGTAATTGATCTGCACAGTTGGGATGAGAGAACGGAAACCCGCCAGGATCTGATTCTGAGCTTTGTATTCGTCTGGGACCCCCCTAGGAACACCTATGGGATCCATATAAACTTTGGGATCCTCAGCATAACCGGTGTGCAGCTGACCCAGACTCCTTCTTTTTCTGGATATCAGTGGAGCTATATTCTCGGATCCAGACTCTTTCTCACGTGTCTTTTAATGACTACCCAGTCTCCAGACTGCAGACTGCAGACTCCCAGGATCCTGGTTCGGATCTGGAAGAGAACTGAAAACATTATCATATACTTTCTTGAGTCTTTTATACAAATCCCTTACATATGAGCTTAATACATGGTTACTTATTTCCAATGCTTGGGAAAAGAAACATCCTAAACTAGGCACTTTGCCAAATAGTACTTTATAGGAGAAAGTCCAGTTTTTCTACTTGGAGTGTACCTTACTGAGTATAGGGCTAATGGTAAACATTCAGGCCAAGATTTCCCTGTTTCAGCCATGGCCTTTAGATTTTTTTTTAACTTCAATATCCTATTTAGTCCTTTTACTTTTACACCGCTTTGTGGTAATATGGGGTGTGGAAAACTTGTTGAATTCCCAGAGCTGTCAAGACTTCATTCATTATTTCACCTGTGAAATGTGTACCTCTGTCACTTTCGGTCACCTTTGGTACTCCATACCTGCACACCACCTCCGCAAGCAGCTTCTTTGCGGTTGCCGCAGCCGTAGCCTTGGCAATCGGGAAAGCCTCCGGCCAACCTGAGAATAAATCAAAAACACACCAACACGTACTCCCATGAACCTGATTTTGGCAGCTGAATATAATCAATCTGCAGTCTCTGGAAAGGATAGAGGGGCCGAGGGGCGTGTTTGGGTGGTGTCTTGACTACCCTTCTCTGATTATGTGTAGCACATACCATGCATCCCTGGATCAAACCTTCTATACAGGTGGAAAAGCCTGGTGCTACCCAATGCTTCTGCATCACGCTCATTACAGCAGTTTTGGACTGGTGGGTTGGCCCATGTAACATCTGGGCGACCGCAGGGTACAACGCCCTTGGAAGGCATCGACGCATCCCTCTTCCCCATATCCCAGTTGCTGCATTCAGACATGCACCTTCTTTTTGCCACTTTTCTACTTCCTCCTGGCGCACCTGAGCCTGCATCTGGGCTAAGGCATCCTCCGACACAAAGGGATTTTTGGGAGCGCTTACCTGGTGCATCGTTACCCCTTGGAGTGGTCTACTGGCTGCTGTTTTTGCTGCTGCATCGGCCATTTTGTTTCCTTTACTCACCTGATCAGTGCATCTGGTATGTGCTTTAACTTTTATGACAGCTACTTCTTTTGGTAATTGTAATGTATCAATTAACTGCTGGACTGCGTCAGCATTTTTAATGGGATGTCCTGCTGCCATCAGGAATCCTCTAGACTTCCAAATTGGACCCAAATCATGAGCTATACCGAATGCGTATCTAGAATCTGTGTAGATGTTAACAATTCTACCTTCAGCTATCTTACAGGCCTCGGTCAGAGCCTTAAATTCAGCCTCCTGGGCCGACTGATATGGGAGTATTGGTTCTGCTTTGATTACTGCATTCAGGGAGACAATGGCATACCTGGTGTGGAAGGTACCTGAGTCATCTTGGTAGCGAGTTCTACAAAAGATTTAAAGTCAACATTACATCTTTCAGTTTCAAACACTGTGGGTAGGCCTGCTGTTTCCTGTGCCATAAGCTGAACATAATCATAAGGAATCTCCTCTCTTGGATCTTCTTTGTACAATACCGTACAATACCTGACCTCCCCCCTAGATCCGAGAGAGGTAACAATGTGACAGGATTAAGTGTGGTACATCTCTGCAAAGAAACATTTGGAGGCATTAAAAGTGCACATTGCAATCGAAGGTGACGTGCAGCTGAAAGGTGTGCCGGTTGCACCTGGTTCAGTATGGTATATACATTATGAGGTGTAAGTACTGTCAGTGGATGATCAAGAACGATATCTGACGATTTGTGAAGCAATAGTCCTACAGCATGTACTGCCCGTACACAGGACGGGGCACCTCTAGCCACTGCATCTAGTCTTCCACTGAAATAGGCTACAGGCCTTTGATTGTCACCATGTAACTAAGTCAATACCCCTGCCGCGTGTCCCTGCTGTTCGTGGAGATACAGGGTGAATGGTAGTTCATAGTTGGGGGTTCCTAGCGCTGGAGCTGCCACAATCCTGTTTTTGAGAGAATAAAAACAGTCTATACCTTCAGGAGTTAGTTTAAAAGGCACAATGGTGATACAGTCATAGAGAGGCTGCATGAGGATTGATACAGCATGAATCCACTGCCTGCAGTAGAAAATCAGTCCAAGAAATATCCTAAGAGCGGCAACATTAACAGGCATAGGAAAATTCTGTACAGCTTCTTTGCGAGCGCTGGTCCGATGTCGTTCCCCCTGGTATAATGCAATGTCCCAAAAAGATAACTGAAGATTTACAAAATTGCAGTTTATCCTTCAACGCTTTACAACCTGCTTGATACAGAAACAACATAAGTAATATTGTTGCAATACGACACTGTTTCCTGGAAGAACACAAATCAGTAAATCATCAACATATTATAAAAATAACATTGGCAAAATCAATAACTGTAAACTAAGCAGCATCCTGAGATATCTGGAACAAAAGTGTATATATATACATATTAGACACCACTGGAGTTTCCAGATCAGTAGCTGCATTAACTGCCCATAATTTTTGTACCAACCCGTACACAGGGTTAAGTTGAAGGGGGGCTGGAGTTTGCCATGTGAGCACTGATAAGAACTGTCCTTGGACCTGCAGCTGCCTGCTTGCAAAATGTGGGCTAGAACTACTCCTGGCTGGCTTTTTTTTTCTGATACAGAACAAGCTGAATTCTTCTAACTTTTTTTTTCATACATTGTTCGGAGTGGACAGGGAAAACATACAGGATTACATTCTGGACAGCTTCAGTAAGTAATTGTTGGGACCTAGGCATATTAGTAGAAGTATATCGTGATTTCATTGCATATATTGCATATTGACACGGCAACTGTCCTGCTCTGGTTGCTGGGACCTAGGCATATTAGTAGAAGTATATCGTGATTTCATTGCATATATTGCATATTGACATGGCAACTGTCCTGCTCTGGTTGCTGGGACCTGTCCTATTTCTACCTGACCACACGTTTGTATATACGAATTAGATTCGTCCTGTATCATGGGTCCGCCTTTCTGTGAAATTGTTGCGGCCAGTCCTCCAGCATAGTGGAGTTGATTATTTGCAGCATTTACTATGACCCCAACATGTTGTTTCGTAAAATCCCCTGTCCTTATCCTAAAGAGTACATCATGACGGTGGGGTCCAGGAATAACATTGGAATATATTTCCTGAAAATCTTCTCTTTCCTCTGTGTACTAGCAATGTCTAGCGACACGACTCCACAAAGAGTGCTCCGCCCCAGTCCCGGGGCCACAGTGACAGTCCCAACCGGACAACACTCAATACGCGCCCGCAACCGTAACAACACCACATCCCAAAAGACCACATTGACCCCGCGGTGACACCACCAACTGTGTGTGCACAGCGGTTCCCCGAATCTGCAGGGGAATCTTTTTAGTGACGGGGAGCTGGAGAGTTGTCTGTAATTACTGAATTTTCTGCCCCCGTGTCCACCTGGAATTCAACCTCATGTCCCCCTAGTAGGTTCACCTGTACTGTGCAATTAGGAGTGGGGGGTAAGGAGACAAGGGGTTCATGTGCAAGCTACCATTATCCTATGGGAGCGGCGCTAATTGGTCTTGGGGGCCTCCTGCAGGCGGGTCACTTGGATATGGATTAGTTGGACAGGCTGGATATGGGTTAGTTCTGCAATCCCTCCTGAAATGTCCTGGTTTCTTGCACCCGTAGCACAATTTCTGCCCATCTCCTGGCACACGTCTCTTCTCTCTGTTGTTTGCAGGACAAGTACCTACAGCATGTATCCTTGCTCCTCTTTTTGCCTGCGCTAAACCATGTTGTGCCCCCTGTGCTTTTCTGGCTAGATTCTCTGCTTTAACTGATCTCCAACCCGGTCTACTTACTTTCAGCTTTCTGTCACTTCCTTTCTCTGCCTGTCTATCTTTCTTCTCACATACACTGACCTTCTATTCACATGCCTAGCCCTTCGATTCTTACGTACTGTGTCTATTCCAAAAACCTATTCAACAAAATCTGAAAACTACTGCACTCTGGCTCTGCGTCTCTATGCTGAATGCCTGATGGGAGGGGTAAGTCGGGTCGCTGCGCAGTTTGTCAGTGTGCTCTCCCTCAGCCTTCAGCTTCCTTATCTGTAGAATGACCTTGGTGTACAGCAAAATACCATCTCGCTGCTGCCAGCACTTATCTCTGCTTGCTGTCACTGACTTTTGCATTCTTAGATCAGTTCCTACAAATATAACACTTGTATATCTCATTTATCAATCTATTGTATCTAGCTTCATCTGCCAATTTTCCCTTTTTCTGTTTTCTATCCCACATCTAACCAATCATAACAGTTTTCATTCCCTGGGCGGGTGACATAGAGATAAAATATCCCTTTTTCCCTAAATTTAGTGCGTTGATCCCTTGAAATCATTCCTATCACAGTTGAATATTTGATAGAAATCGAACTTAAAGATAACCACAGGGGTTGTAGTATTAACCCAGAAGGTGGGCATACTGGCACTACTGGAGATCAGGATATAGCTCAAAAGGATATGTATATCAGAAACTTCATGACTGCTGATTAATCTTGTCCTTCTTGCAATGGGAGGCGTGAATCCAGGTGCTCTTGCCCTCGAGCTTCGGGCAGTAGGGGTGGACAGGATCACAGAGTAGGGACCCTCAAATCTGGGCTGGAGACAGTCTCTTCCCATAAATTTTTATATATATAAGGTCATCAGGCGAGAAATCATGCACCGTGTCACCTGTAAATTCTGGGAGAGAAGCAGACACTATAGAGTGGGTGTTAGTTAACTCTTTAGACAAAGCAATCACAAATTTGCTATTTTATCATTGGTTTCAAATAATTCCTGGTGCCTAATGTCTTCTGTTTTTAACATACCAGCATGATGGAGTATTGAATGTATGGTGGTCCGAAGGTGGCCCGTGACTCATTTGAATTTAGAGGATCATGGACTGGACCTGCTGCATGGATGATGATATCAGCGGGAAGGTCCCCTGCATGGGTTGTCAGAGTCTGTCCAGGTGGCAAAGGGCCATGAGTGTATATATGAGCCATGCATTCTGCAGTGACGATGGGACCACCTGCTTGGGCTATTAATAGAGCCAGACCCCCTTTATTGGAGCAGTTGGAGTTGGCAGGACTAACTATAGCACCAACCCGATGTGTCAGGATATCACCGTACCCTATGGATAATGTCACTGGATTTCCGTTGCGGTCTGTGTAATGCTGTGAATGGCAGGGATACCAGTTTTCAAGTACACCGGGAGCTGGGGGCCTGACCGGGGTTTCCGTGAATCTTACAGAACGACTGTCCTCTCTGAGGATTTGTGAAGGAGAGGAAGGTGCCCCATCTCTGGAGTAGGGGTGGAATAGGCCCTAGGACCAGGGGTTAACAATGATGGTGGGGGAATGGAGGAGGGAAGAAAAGATACTGGTGCTGCTGGGGATAGTGGTGGCTGTTGAGGGGCCCACCCCTCTTCTATCTCCTGATCCTCCTCCCCTTCATTAGATCCCATAATATCATGGCGGCGGCTCCTGATCATTGTTTGAAAAACTGAAGATTCATGCATTGCAGCAATGGCCGGGTTGGGGTGTGTGAAAGGGAACACTGGTGTTGCATCTGGTGCCATATTGGGAGCTGTGGCCTGCACAGGTGCGGGCGGGGGCTGGTAGTAGGCCCTGGTTGGTATCAGCAAGGGATATAGGCCTGACTGGGTGTGCTTGGGTGTCCCAAGATGGCCGCCGGAGGAGATGGGGTGTTGGTCATTTCCAGGTGTATTAAGATGGCCACTGGGTGGGAGGGGCGATGGACTGGGCATTACACCAGGAGCGACCCGCCCCACAAACACGGCAGGTCTCCGCCCAGGGCGGATTCTGTTCACCACACACATGACAGGTCCAACCTCCCTTTGTTCTAAGATCGGCACCATTATAGGGCGGTGGCCGAGGGCTTGGAGCGGCCATTTTAGTTACATCAACAAGATCATATGCAAAGCATTTTACATATCCGAACAAAGGCTCAGCACTTTCCCGAACCTCCTTATTCCATCTACCTCTTTCCAACCCTCAACTTTCAAATCATTTACTACTCTCAAATGTGCTTGGGCTTGATACAAGAGCCCCTGATCTCTCAACTTTCCCTCATTCTGTGCGACAAAGTCTTTCCACACTGAAGGCTGAAGCCTGCCTGTACTCGGCAAGCTCATTCTTAACAGCCTTCTTGCCTCCACGTGATTCCATCAATTCAACCACTCCCAAAGCACCACCCTCTAACTTGTGGGTTTTTTTTGATTTAAACATGCGCATCATAATATTAACAGAGTGTATGATCTGTCGCGACTCAGACCACCGGCGTCACTCGCAGGTCACCACCCGTCACTGCAGAGTCCCCCTCAAAACTGTGACAAGACAAAGAGTCCTCCTCTATTTGTCCCTTCCCTAACTGTGGATGGTGACTTTACAGCGCAGTACACCGTGACACTCTACACAGCACAGAGTCCCCCTCCATATGCTGACACTGGGCTTCTCCTAATGAGACTTCCCGGGTTAGACAAAGAGTCCTCCTCTATTTGTCACTTTCTCAGACGAAGAGCCCTCCTCTATTCGTCTCCTAAGGAAATTTGGTTATGCGCACCCCTACCACAATTCTCTACGAGATGCTAGAAATTTAGACACTACCAAATAATCACGGGAGGCAACTATCTGCATAAAAGTACAGTGACTGGAGGAGGAGGAACGTGGTAATTTTCACGAGAACGTGCAGGAATGCAACGTCACTCGGTCAGACTTGCTGGTTCGTGGCGTGGGATTGCCCTTGGTCTCACCACTCAACCAGTCACCCACCCAGACCCAAAAAGACAATACAGCTTAAGCCCACAATGACTGACACACAGGCAAGTGGGACGCATATAAAGTATATGATCCCAAATTACCGTGTTCAACGGAGGCTGCAGTCCTCGCATTCAGTCACCGCGGGCACCACCGCAAAGTCCTCAAGACGGGTCCGGACGGGCGGCAATCCACGGCCCCACGTGTTAGGCGCCAATTGTCGGGGTCGTAACGACAAACCACTCATCCTCCAGTCACTCCAAATTAGACTAAGAGCACGGGTCGACGAGAATGAATCAGGCAATACGCTGGTTCAGACTTCAGAACGTGCCCTAAAGAAAATGGTGCTATTAGGCGGCCATCTCCAGTAAGCACTGAACTTTTATTCACGTACATAAGATTACATACACAGAATATTGGGGTGGAGTAAAGGCGGGATTGAGGAGAAAGAGATATGCTGAGTTATGCCCATATATGTACACATTCAGCATCTGGTCATCCTAATTGGTCCTTAGATCTTCTTCTAAGTCCTCCTTGATCGTGTTGTCATCCTCAGTTTCGTTTCTTGAAGAAAGATTCTATTGTTCTCGTGTATCATGTGGTTCCTCAATTCCCCAAAGGTGGGGGGGGCATTTCAGTGGATCCAGTTCAAGTTATTAGATAGTTAGTGTAATACAGTGATAGGACACAAGGTGGAGACAGACACCAGCAGATACTAACATTGTCCTAAAATAAGTTTCAATCTGAATAATATCATTTAAGGGAAACTTCGTGTTTACAAAATACATATACACACTATAAATATAAAAGTATAGTAGAAAATTATATTTTACCTTGACACTACGATTAACTGGGAGACCAAGGAATTACACTTTCCAGAGAAACAGATGAGTCAAGGAGTTTCAGCTTGCTCTGTTCCTAAAGGAACCATGTCAGTCCCTGAACTACCAGCTGTATATCAGGACTATGTGGATTTATGTGACAAGAAGAACGCTGATCAGCTTCCTCCTCACCGTCCATATGATTGTCCAATTGAATTATTGCCTGGAGCCGAGATACCTTTTGGTAAGATCTACCCCTAGCGGGGCCCGAGCTAAAAGCTTTGAAGGATTATATAGACGAAAATTTAGCCAAGGGCTTCATACGCCCTCTTCATCTCCCGCAGGTGCACCCATCTTCTTTGTGAAGAAGAAAGATGGATCTCTGAGACCCTGCATAGACTATAGGGAACTCAATAAGGTTACTATTAGAAACCGTTATCCATTGCCTTTAATCCCTGAGTTGTTGGAGAGAGTGCGGCATGCCAAAATTTTCTCTAAACTGGATCTCCGTGGGGCCTATAACTTGGTCCGTATTAGACCTGGGGATGAATGGAAGACTGCTTTCAGGTCACGCTATGGACACTTTGAATATCTAGTTATGCCTTTTGGTCTGAGTACCGCCCCAGCCACTTTCCAACACTTCGTGAATGATATCTTCAGGGATCTCCTAGATACATTTGTGGTGATTTATCTGGATGATATTCTAATTTTTTCTAACTCCACAGAGGAACATCATGGACATGTGAGAATGGTCTTAGAACGCCTAAGACAAAACCATCTCTACATCAAACTTGAAAAATGTGAATTCCATAGGACTGAAATTCAATTTCTGGGTATGTACTATCTACGCAAGGGATTAGTATGGATGGAAGCAAGACCCAAGCCATCAAGGATTGGCCAATTCCTGAAATGTGAAGGAGGTGCAGCGTTTCATCGGGTTTGCCAACTTCTATAGACGTTTCATAAGAATTTTTCTGAGGTAGTGTCACCTATCACCCAACTTACCCGGAAACAGTCTAGGTTCTCCTGGACCCCGCAAGCTCAGGAAGCATTTTCCTGTTTAAAGGATAAATTTACCACCGCACCTATCTTAGTACATCCCAACCCCGAGCTTGCCTTCATAATAGAGGTGGATGCTTCAGACTGTGCCGTTGGAGCTATACTCTCTCAGAGAACAGGTGAGAAGAATGTCTTGCATCCCTGTGCCTTCTTTTCCCAGCAGTTGTCTTCGGCTGAGAGGAACTACGATGTGGGAATAGAGAATTGTTGGCCATTATTGCCGCCTTCAAGGAATGGAGACACCTTCTTCAGGGAGCTGCACAGCAAATAGTCGTCCTGACAGCCATCGTAACCTTGAATTTATCAGGTCGGCTAAGTGCCTGACTCCTCGCAGCTCGGTGGAATCTTTTCCTAAACCAATTTAATTTTGTCATTTCTTATAGACCAGGATCGCGCAATGGAAAGGCGATGCACTCTCTAGGATTCATTCAGCAGAGACACGTCCACTTACTCCTCCTAAGACTATTCTTCCTGACTCTAGATTCCTGGGAGTGATTCATAACCAAGACCTACTTAAGGACATCAAGGAAGCATACCATGCGGATTCTTTGTTGGCTCAACCCCCAAGGGACGTAAGTCTTGTCTTTAAGAATGGTGTGTGGATTCAGGGACAATATCTGTATATACCTGAAACAGTCGATTGAGAGTAGTGCAACTCATCCACGATTCCAAGATAGCCGGGCATAGGGGAATTCTAAAGACACAAGAATTTTTTTCTCGTTTCTTTTGGTGGCCCACTTACAGGAAAGATGTCTTAAACTATGTCACTTCATGTGAAGTCTGTGCAAGATGCAAAACACCTCGCTCCTCACCAACTGGTCTGTTGCAACCTCTTCCCACCCGTCCCGCCCGTGGGGATCCATTTCTATGGACTTCATTGTGGAGTTACCAACCTCTCAAGGGAAGAACACCATTCTAGTGGTGGTTGACCGTCTAACAAAGGCAGCTCATTTTATCCCTTGTGTCGGCTTACCCACTGCAAAACAGACGTCAGACTTGATGATTAAGAATGTGTTTCCTTACATGGAGTACCGGATGAGGTCATTTCGGATCGAGGGGTGCAATTCACTTCAAGGTTTTGGCAAAATTTCTGTGCAGCATTGGACTTAAAGTAAACCTTTCTTCTGCTTTTCATCCCCAGACTAATGGACAGACAGAACGAACCAATCAGACCCTGGGAAGTATCTCCGCTGTTTTATCTGCCACCTACAGGATGATTGGGTGGATCTACTTCCACTGGCTGAGTTCTCTTATAACAACTCTCAGAGCGCCTCCACTAAGCAGTCTCCTTTTTACTCCAATCTAGGTTATCATCCTAACATTCTTCCTCGATTTCCCATAGATACGCCCTTGCCGGCAGTGGCTGAAAGAATCACTTCTTTACAAAAGAATATGGATCTTCTAAAGGAAAATCTAGAATTGGCTCAGGAAAGGTACAAGAAAGCAGCAGATAAATTTCGTAAACCTGCACAGCTTTCAAGGTAGGAGATTTGGTCTGGCTGTCAACCAGAAATCTTAAATTAAAGATTCCATCGTCTAAATTGGGACATAAGTACATTGGACCTTATAAGATCAATAAGATTATAAGTGCTGTTGCTTGTCGTCTTCAACTGCCCAGAACTATGAGAATCCACCCTGTCTTTCATGTATCCCTCTAAAGGCTGCAACACCCAATACGTTTCCTGGACGTTCTTCTCCTTGCCCTGACCCAGTGCTGGTCGATGGTCAGGAAGGAATTTATGGTGGAAAGGATTCTAGATTCCAGGTTGTACAGAAATCAGTTGCAATATTTGATTAAATGGCAGGGCTACCCAGTGGAGGAGAACTCATGGGAACCAGTCAATAATGTAAATGCTCCTCCCTGCTCCGCCAGTTTCATCAGAGGTACCCTGACAAGCCTGGTCTGAGGTCATCCGGAGGTTGTCCTAAGGGGGAGTAATGTAAGGTTCTTTGTCTCTGTTGACATGTTCCTTGAAACTCAGTTTTCCGTCGGCCATTTTGCTTTCTGTCTTTCTGCAGCTCTTGCCCTCAGTTAATATGGAGTTTCCAGTTTTCATGTTCCCGCCCTGATTCTTCCCTCTTGCTTCTTAAGCAGCCTCAGATGAACAATCAGTGCTCCTGAATCAAGCCTCAGTCAGTCTGTGACCTGACTCCTGGAAGCCTTGGACTTGTACTCCAGCTATTCCCTACTGAGGAACCTTGGAACACTTTTGGACTCTGGAAACCTGCTGTTTGGTGAATCCATGTTTGCAGAGGAATTACGGTACAGAGAAGAGATCCTGA
The DNA here is from genome assembly GCA_033576555.1 of Oophaga sylvatica. Taxonomy (NCBI): domain Eukaryota; kingdom Metazoa; phylum Chordata; class Amphibia; order Anura; family Dendrobatidae; genus Oophaga; species Oophaga sylvatica. The sequence goes on along the minus strand of JARQOD010002600.1, from coordinate 46,007 downwards.
ACCTGCTTTGGAGATTTACTGTAGTGCTTGAAGTTACTCTGGCCTGCTGTGTCTCCTGTCGCTGTTCCTGCAAACGTGTGAACTTTTTCAGCATGCTTGTATGAAGTAATACAAGTCATTTCATTTCAACCTATGTCTCCTGTGTTTTCCTCGCACCCAAGCACAAGACGCTATAGGAACTGTACACTATACATGACAGGGTGTGTAATCTCTCCTTAAACCTCAGGGAAATTTTTTAGTGGCAGCACCTCTGCCTTGTGTGGTGGCTGGGGTGCGTAATCTCGCCTTAAAACATCAGGACAATTTTTTGTGCCTTTGTGGTGCTGATTGTAAAACACAAAACAGTACTAGGCTGTAGTGCTACCTTCCCCAAAGCACTAACTGTTCCCCAATATCTGCATCTGAACATCTGCAACTATGGCAGAATAATCTAAAATTCCTAAAAAGGCTATTGTGAAGGGAAAGAGACATGGACGTGGGTTTGTCATTGGTTCCCAACAAGACACAGAGTCTGGGAGACCGAAAAAGTTGATGCATCTAGGTTCCTGGCGAAATTTCCCGGTCTGGAACGTAAAAGGTCTGGAAGCCAGAAGAACAAGAGCAGATACTGTCTTGGATGGCTGATAAGGCCTCAACAAAGTTTTCTAGCAGCACCCAATGATCCATGACAAAACAGTCTCCTGTCCATACAGAGAACGCTGGGTCATCCTTTTCTCAACCTGTTCCTAGTTCATCACCCATCAGGAGTCACAGGAAACATTTGACCCCCAACCTTGGCCACTCCGAGGATCTGTTTGTTCCATTTCCGTTCGCTGCCTCTGTCCTCTCACCACACGACATTGAAGCGTAACGTGAGGAGGTATCGTCTGTTGATGATGGCCAAATATTTGGAACCCCCCGGACAGAAAAAGCCACTTTCATCCACATGATATACCGGGTGAAAAGGTGGAGGCTGATGGTGATGACACACAGTTGCCATCTGCACAGTCAACAATATCAACACGGAAAGAGGATGACATGGACGACGAAGTGGTCGATGATGAGACCACCGATCCATCCTGGACCATTTCCTCGCAGAGCCAACACAGCAGCACAGAGGAAGAAGGTGGATACGTAGCACCAACAAAGGCACCAAGGGCTACTGGTTTGAGCAGAGTGCGAAGTGTGTCAACTGTTGCCAAGAGCAATCCTTCTGTGCCCCAAGTCAAGGCAAGGGTGCGTTCAGCCACTGTCTGCAAATTTTTTTCAGATAGTCCTTCTGAACCAAATGTTGTCATCTGCAAAATCTGCCATATGAAGCTGAGCAGAGGCCAGGGCAAAGGAAACCAATGCACCACCAGTATGCGGAAACACATGGCAGCCAAACACCCTAGTCGGTGGGCGGAACAACAGGATATCAAATCGGTGTCTGCGGGTCAAACCACTGCCATGTCGGCTGTGATCTGTCCATCCCAATCTGCTGGGCAGGAAGCAGGTGATCATCATACCTCTTGCTCAGAAGCTGCTGTTGCACAGACACAGGACACAACAAGCTCATCCACTTGTTTGTCCCAGCCAAGGGTCCAGTTGTCCATGCCCCAGATGTATGAAAGGAGGCATAAATACCAAGCCATGCACCCACAAGCACAAATACTGAACGCGCACATTGCCAAGTTGCTAGCCGTGGAGATGTTTCCATTTAGGCTTGTGGGGACACAGTGTTTCGGCGATCTGTTGGCTGTGGCTGTCCCATGATACTCGGTTTGCAGCCGGCACTATTTTCCCGGTGTGCCATCCCCGCGTTACACCAGCACATCTTATACAATCTAAAGCATGCTCTCACCAATGCCGTAACCGTCAAGGTCCACCATACAACAGACACGAGGACAAGTACTTGTGGCCAGGGACAATACATCTCTGTCACGGCACACTGGCTCAACCTGGTGGAGGGTGGGACAAAGTCTGAAACTGGACCATCACATATCCTACCAACACCACGAATAGCGGGCCCAATAGCGGGTTTCCGCATCATCATATACGTCCTGTCTCCCCTCTTCCTCTTCCTCCGCCTCGTCATTCTATGCTGAATTACCCTCCACATCACTCCCAAGTTGGGAGCTGTGCAGCAGCGCATCGGCAAAGCGGCAACACTCTCTGATGAAGCTGATCTGCTTAGGTGAAACACCACACACTGCAGCAGAGCTGTGACAAGGAAAAAAACAACAGACCAATCGTGGCTCTCACCACTGCAACTCCAACCTGGTCTGATTGTCTGCGATAATGGGCGTAACCTGGTGGCGGCTTTAAAGCTCAGGAAGCTGGTACACGTGCCATGCATCCCTCACGTGCTGAACCTAGTGGTGCAGAAATTTATAAAAACATACCCTGACTTGCCATACCTACTTGAGAAGGTGCACTGTTTTTGCGCCCATTTCCACCATTCCTCAACCGCTGTTGCCGGTCTTACAGAACTTCAAAAGCAATTTAATTTGCCAAACCACCGACTCATTTGCGACCTGCCAACATGGTGGAACTCAACATATCATATATTGGCAAGGATAAGTGAGCAGCAGAGGGCACTTGCTGAATACCAGCTTAAACATGCCCATCACACTGTGTTATGAATGTGCTAGAGATGGTTTCTAGCAGAGGCTCCCTCTGGTGGTTACAGGCAGTACTGAACCTTTCAGCGAGGAGTGGCAATCTGGGTTCACGGACTGGTCTGATATGGGGGAGGTTCCCTCCTATGATGGTTGCCGGTGATCAATTGTTCTTGTCTCAATTGTGGTTCCTGGTTCATTTGGAAGTTGGCTGGAGTCTTGCCTGCGTCTCCTGCTTTCAAATAAGATATTTTTTTGCTTTTCTTTTTGTGCTTGCTTTTTGCATTGTTTTCTGCACTTTTGTGGAGGTCAGCCAGGTCCCCTCCTGGGGCCTGAGCTCCTCACAGTTTATCTGCAGCCACTGTTATTTGCTCATTTGCTTTTTCCTGTTTTTTCAGCGGCTGCGGCTTGGTTTTTGTTCACACTGAGATCTGATTTGGTGGGAGGCGAGATCGTGTGATCTCAGTGTTTTTGAGGTCAGAGTTGTTGGATTTTTGTGGGTTTTCTGGGTTGCCGAAAGTAGTCTCTCCTGTCCTATCCTATTTAGTCAGCTTGTGGCCCAGCGTTTGCTCAGTCTATTTTCTGTCTTGTTTGTATTTTCATCTTTCTGGCCGCCATTATATGTTTGGGGGCTTCCTATTTTCTTTGGGGATCTGCTCCGGGGCAGATAGCTTTCATCTTTCTGCCTTTGGGTGTGGTTGTCTCTCAGGCTTGACGAGGCGTCTAGGATCAACGTGGGAGCGCTCCACGGCTACCTCTAGTTGTGTCGTTGGTTTAGGAATCTGCAACCCATCGGTTGCCAACATCTCGGGTGTTCGGCTGCCCTGCTGTTGTTCCTGTCCTTCTCAGCTACCGAAACATAACACACTGAGACTCAGCCAAGACACATAACAACTGTCGAGTGGGTGTGGATCGCTGATATTCGTGAGGTGCTTGATAACTTTGAGTACTGCACCAAGCTTGTGAGCGGCGATCAGGCTATTATCAGTGTAAGGCTGGGATCACACATGCGAGTAAGTCGTCCGACACTCGCATGTGAAATCCCAGCTCTGGCGCCGGCACTCGGGAGTGGAGCGCGCGGCTGCATGTAGTTCTATGCAGCCGCTCGCTCCACTCCTGAGTGTGGGCGCCAGAGCTGGGATTTCACATGCGAGTGTCGGACGACTTACTCGCATGTGTGATCCCGGCCTAACCATCCCTATGCTATGTCTGCTGAAAAAATCGCTGCATAATCTAAAAATGGAATCTTTGAGTGCTCAGCAGCTGGGTATGGAGCAAGATTTCATAATGGGTGATCCTACCCAGCCTAGCCTATATCATCAGGCAAGATTGGAGGATGAAGATGTTGACGAAGACGAGGAGGGAGAGGACTTCTTTTTCAGTGATACCGAGGGGACACCTCATGGTACAGAGGGGACTCCCAACCCCAGCTTCATGTCTGTCCAGCATGGGTGGGCTGGAGAGGAGGAGGTGGAGGAGGAGAGTCAGTGTGAGGAGAGGATGGGTATTGTTCCTCCTTCTGGGGTCACAGAAGATTTGCCTCTTTGCAGCTTGGCACACATGGCACACTTCATATCTGACTGTCTGTGCCAAGACCATCACGTAATCCACATTTTCAATAGCAACCTATACTGGTTGGCCATCTTTCTAGACCCAAAGTACAAGGTCAAATTTCCTTCGCTACTGTTGCAGTACCAAGGGGTTTCACAATTGAATCCTTCAAGAGGGCCGTTGTTGATCATTTTATGGCAACAGCACCCTCAGACACCGCTGCTAGCAGAGGTACCAGCTCTGTGCAACAGCATGCATTAATGGCGAGAGGCATGCCACGCAGGTTCAAAAGAGGTGGTGGTAAAATGTCCACAAACTGGGCCATCTTCAATAAACCGGCTCATCAGCAAGACTAGCTGGATCAGTAACAATGTCAAGGAGGGAGAAGTTGAACAAGATGGTCAACGACTATCTAAGTGACTATACCTGCGTCTTTCATGACGCTTCTGTTCCGTTTAATTACTGGGTATCCAAGCTGCATAGTTGGCCAGACCTCTCCTTATAGGAGGTGCTGGCCTGCCCTGCTGCTAGTGTGATGTCAGAGCGTGTTTTCAGTGCCTCTGGGGCAATCATCACAGATACCCACACACGGTTGACTACAGAGAATGCTGACAGGCTGACTCTGATCAAATATAACAAGGACTGGATTTCGCAACAGTATTTAAGCCCTCCAGATGACAGTATCCCAACCTAAAGTCACCCAAAACATTATTTGATGCAGCTGGTGATCACGTCCATCTCTTCCCATACAAACCCTTTTCTTCTTCTACACACATTTTCAACTCCTGCTTCTACCACATGTATCTCATGGTCAATAAGCTAAAAACAATGTTCCGTTCATTAATATTTCCCATTGGAGGCACTTGTGATGAGACCCTTCTTCCTTCATCAACCATGGTATCATGCCCCTTGGGCTAATTTTTGGAGACACTATGGCTATGTCTGGACACTGGGCACTGCAACTACTGAGCTAGTAGTCTACTTTCATAATTGTCTGTCTCTTGAGGCCTCCTTCCTGCGTCAACCATGATACAGCCCCTAGGGCTAATGTTTTGAAGACACTATGACTATGCCTACACATTGGGCCGTGGCAGTGGAACAACAAGGACAGTAGTCCAAGCTTTATAATTGTGAATTCCTTGTGATGATGATGGTTGGCTTCTTCCTGCATTAACCATTACACAGCCCCTAGGGCAGATCGCTCTCCTTACACCACTTACACACTTATCTGTCAGAAGTTCGCCTCCATCATCACTCGCTCTTAAGGCACTTCTGATATATAACTGCAGGGTCGGACTGGCCCACCGGAGAACCGGAGGATTCTCCAGTGGGCCCTGGCATCTGGGGGGGCCCTGGCACCTGCTGGCATACAGGGGCCAGTTGCCTAGGGCCCCCGCTGCTCCAGGGGCCCCCAGCCGGTGGCGTGTCGCTAATGGCGGCACACCAGCAGCTGCCATGGGGGCCCCGTGTCTGCGGAGCATCAGTGGGTGACAGGAGGCAGGAGCACCTGTCCCCGCTGCTAAAGAGAAATGAATATTCACTGCTTCCCACGCCCACATGGGCATGGGAAGCAGTGAAAATCATTACTTACCTGTCCCGTTCCACCGCTGAGCGCCGCTGTCCTCGGGTCCTCTTGCTGCGATGTTCAGGCAGAGAGCGCAATGACGTGGTTAGTGTGCGCCCTCTGCCTGAGCATTCACTGCCGGAGGACCCAAATACAGCGGCGCTCAGCGGTGGAGCGGGTGACAGGTAAATCTCTCAGGTGCCGGGGCCCTGAGCCAGCGGTGACACCGGCACCTGTCCCCCATAGCGCGCCTGCTCAGGACACCAGCACCTGGCCCCCAGCGACGAGAGGTGAGTATGTCTTTTTTTTTTTTGTTGCAGCACCTGCGGCAGCATAAAGGGGCCTATAAAATGCAGCATCTATGGGGGCACAGTCTGTGGAGCATCTATGGGGGCATAATCTATGGGGGCATAATCTGTGGAGCATATATGGGGGCATAATCTATGGGGGCATAATCTGTGGAGCATTTATGGGGGCATAATCTATGGGGACATAATCTGTGGAGCATCTGTGGGGCATGATCTGTGGAGCAATCTATGGGGGCATAATCTATGGGGGCATAATCTATGGGGGCATAATCTATGTAGCATCTATGGGTGCATAATTTATGGGGGCATAATCTGTGGAGCATCTATGGGGGCATAATCTATGGGGGCATAATCTGTGGAGCATTTATGGGGGCATAATCTATGGGGGCATAATCTGTGGAGCATCTATGGGGGCATAATCTATGGGGGCATAATCTGTGGAGCATCTATGGGGGCATAATCTATGGGGGCATAATCTATGGAGCATCTATGGGGGCATAATCTATGGAGCTTCTATGGGGCATAATCTAAGGAGCATCTATGGGGGCATAATCTATGGAGCATTTATGGGTGCATAATCTATGGAGGCATAATCTGTGGAGCATCTATGTGGGCATAATCTATGGGGGCATAATCTGTGGAGCATCTATGGGGGCATAATCTATGGGGGCATAATCTATGGAGCATCTATGGGGGCATAATCTATGGGGCATAATCTATGGGGGCATAATCTATGGAGCATCTATGGGGGCATAATCTATGGAGCATCTATGGGGGCATAATCTAAGGAGCATTTATGGGGGCACAATCTATGGAGCTTCTATGGGGGCATAATCTAAGGAGCATCTATGGGGGCATAATCTATGGAGCATCTATGGGGCATAATCTATGGGGGCATAATCTATGGGGCATAATCTATGGGCATTATGGGGCATAATCTATGGAGCATCTATGGGGGCACAATCTATGGAGCATCTATGGGGGCATAATACACGGGCAGCATATGGGGCACAATCTATGGAGCATCTTGTGGGGCATAATACATGGGGCAGCATATGGGGCATAATCTCATTTTCCACCCTAGGCTTATACTCGAGTCGATAAGTTTTCCCAGTTTTTTGTGGCAAAATTAGGGGGGTCGGCTTATACACGAGTATATATGGTATCTATCTATTATCTATCTATATCTATATCTATCTATCTATATATATATATTATTAAATATATATATATTATATATACATATATATATAGCATTATACCCTATGAGGGGGGCAGCATTATCCTCTATGAGGGGGGAAGCATTATCCCCTATGGGGGGCAGCATTATCCCATATCAGGGGGCTGCTTTATAATCTATGAGGGAGGCTACCCCAACTCCTGCTACATAATTAAGACATGTACTAGCTTATATTATACCCTGATATTAGTGTGTTTTACTGCACAATTGGTGGTCTTGTATTTATTTCTATGTAGCTACATAGTGGGCCCCAAGAATGATTTTCTCTGGTGGGCCCAAGGTGTTCCAGTCTGACGCTGTATAACTGGCACTGCGTAAGTGGCATACGAGTCCCGCTCTGCTGGCAAAAAATGACAGGACTTCAAATAGTGTTTGTACATTCTAGTGAAGCAGTGAAACCACTCATGCAGCCCCTGACCAGGTGCCCCCATGTTATATACATTTGTTTACAGCATACATTTTTTTGTAACATTTACACATTTTTAGCCTTTTCCTCAGCCCCAGACCGCTTTGTAGGGTCCAGCAGACAATTACTCGCATTTTCCTTTTCCTTTGACTAATATTGAACTCACTACTCGTACCAAATCGAATACAAGAGTATTACGATATACTCGGTATGAGTATAGAGAGTTCGAATATTTCACTACTAGCTCTCAAAATGTGGTGATGCAAAAACTATTTTTTGCAATAAGCGTCTTTTAGCATGTGACAGCTGCCAAACATAAAAACCCGCTATAAATAGTAAATCAAACCCCATTTTATCACCCCCTTAATTAGGAAAAAATAATAAAATTTAAAAAATGTATTTATTTCCATTTTCCATTAGGGTTAGGGTTAGGGCTAAAGTTAGGATTAGGGTTAGGGTTTGGATTAGGGTTAGGGGTGTGTTGGGTTAGGTTTGTGGTTAGGGTTATGGTTAGGGTTGAGATTAGGATTAGGGGTGTGTTGGGGTTAGGATTGTAGTTAGAATTGGGGGGTTTCCACTGTTTTGGCACATCAGAGGCTCTCCAAACGTGACATGGCGTCTGATCTCAATTCCAGCCAATTCTGCATTGAAAAAGTCAAACGGTGCTCCTTCCCTTCTGAGCTCTGCCATGCGCCCAAACAGTAGATTGCCCCCACATATAGGTATCAGCATACTCAGGACAAATTGCTCAATAACTCTTGTGGGTCCAGTTCCTTCTGTTAACCTTGGGAAAATAAAAATTGGGGGCGAAAATATCATTTTTGTGGAAAAAAATATGTTTTATTTTTATGGCTCTACGTTATAAACTTCTGTGAAGCACTTGGGGGTTGAAAGTTCTCACCACACATCTAGTTAAGTTCCTTGGGGAACCTAGTTTCCAAACTGGGGTCACTTTTGGGGTTTTCCACTGTTTAGGCACATCAGGGGCTCTCCAAATGCGACGTGATGCCCACAGACCATTCCATCATAGTCGCAATCCAAAACGTCACTACTTCCCTTCCGCGCCCCGACGTGTGCCCATACAGTAGTTTTCTCCCATATATAGGGTATCAGCATACTCAGGACAAATTGAACTTTTGGTGTCCAATTTCTCTTTTTACCCTTGGGAAAATAAGAAACTGGGGAGTGGGGACTAAAAGATCATGTTTGTGGAAAAAATCTGATTTTTTTATTTTCACGCCCGGGCGTTATAAACTTCTGTGAAGAACTTGGGGGTTCGAAGTGCTCACCACACATCTAGATAAGTTCTTTTGGGGGTATAATTTCTAAAATGGGGTCTCTTGTGGGGGGTTACCACTGTTTATGCACATCAGGGGCTCTCCAAAAGCGACATGACACCCGCAGACCATTCCATCAAAGTCTGCATTACAAAACGTCACTACTTCTCTTCCGAGCCCCGACATGTGCCCACACAGTAGTTTTCTCCCACATATGGGGTATCAGCGTACTCAGGACAAATTGGACAACAACTTTTTTGGTCCAATTTCTCCTGTTACCCTTGGGAAAATAAAAAATTGGGTTCTAAAAATCATGTTTGTGGAAAAAATAGAATTAGACCTACCGGTAATTCGGTTTCTAGGAGCCTTCCATGACAGCATAGGACGTTGTCTCCATATCCTAATTGGGGACAGGAAGAGCAAAGAGGTTAAAAACCCCTCCCACCTCCCATTAACCAGTGTCTTACAACCAACATCTTAGCATCGGTTACCTTTTAGATTCTCAGAACCTAATCCAAGAATGTCGGGAGGGAATTGGTGCTGTCGTGGAAGGCTCCTAGAAACCGAATTACTGGTAGGTCTAATTCTATTTTCTCTAGTTGCCTTTCACAACAGCATAGGAGGAATACCAACCAATTCTGCATTAGAGGGGGCTACGGCCTGGTGTACTTTCCGGCCAAAGACTTGATCCCGATTGGACCAAAAGTCCAATCTATAATGTTTAGTGAAGGTATGTTAGGAAGACCATGTTGCAGCCCTGCAGATCTGCTCTGTAGATGAGCCAGCTCTTTCAGCCCAGGATACTGAAGTAGATCTAGTGGAGTGAGCTTTTAAGCCCGCAGGTGCCGTCTTGTTCTGGGCTAGGTATGCTTCAGTTATGGCCTTTTTTATCCAGCTGGCAATTGTATTTTTTGCCACTTTTTTGCCTTTGTTTCTACTGTACAGATGAATAAAAAGGTTTTGATCAATCCTGAATGATTCAGAATGTCTGAGGTAGTGCAGAATTATTCGTCGAACATCTAGAGTGTGGAACTCTTGTTCTTTTAGACTCGCTGGATTTTGGCAAAATGACGGGAGAATTATGTCCTGTGATCGGTGAAAATCTGATACTACCTTTGGTAGAAAGGATGGATCAGTGCGAAACACAATGGAATCGTCTCTGATGGTTAGATAAGGTTCTCTGATCGAGAGGGCCTGCAATTCTACTACTCGTCTAGCTGTAGATATGGCGACCAAGAATGCTGCTTTGTACGAGAGGAGTTGAGGTTCGAAGGGTGGGCCTGTGAGACCTCTGAGTACCAGGTTTAGGTCCCAGGGTGGAACAATAACTTGTCTTTTGGGATGAAGTCTAAGTGCTGAGACCATGAATCTTCTTATCCACCGATGACTAGCTAGATCCTGGTCAAACACGGAGCTTAGCGCAGACACCTGGACCTTAAGCATGCTTGGTTTGAGACCCAATTCTAACCCCTTTTGCAAAAAGTCAAGTATTTGAGATATATTGGGTGGAAGGAGACAGGTGTATTAGGCTGACACCACAAGGAGAATTTCTTCCATATTTTGTTATACATGGCGTTAATAATAGGTTTTCTGGACTTTTGTAAGGTGGAAATTACTGACTCCGAGAGGCCTTTTGCTCGTCGCACCTGGGCTTCAGCAGCAAGGCAGCTAGGTTCAGCCTTCTGGGATTTGGGTGACAAAGGTAACCCTGTCAAAGAGGGTCGTCTGATGGTGGTAGGAGGATTGGTCCGTCTCCCTGGAGTTCCAAGATTAGATGGTACCAGCTTCTCTTCGGCCATGCTGGAGCTACCAGGATAGTTGGGACTTGATCGTTCCGGATCTTCCGAAGCGTCCTTGCCAGTAAGGGCATTGGGGGAAAGGCATATGCCAGCGAAATTTCCATGTGTGGCTGAAGGCATCCACTCCCTGGCAAATGTCTCCGGGATTTAAGGAGAAGTAGCCTCTGACCTGCGTAATCTGGCCTGAGGCCAGTAGGTCCACCTCGGGTAGGCCCTTTCTGTTTGTTAACATGTCGAAGATTTCCTTTTTCAGGCTCCATTCTCCCGCCTGGATGTCCTGGCTGCTTAGGAGGTCTGCCTGTGTGTTTTCAGACCCCTTCAGGTGTACCACCATCAAGGAGAGGAGATGTCTCTCGGCCCAGTAGAAGATTCGGTTTGAGATATTTCTTAGACTGTTGAATTTCAGGCTTCCCTGGTGTTTGAGATGGGCTACTGTAGTCATATTGTCTGAGTATACTTCGACATGGTGACCTGATATCAGACTGCCCGCTGCTAGAAAGGCCTTCTCTACAGCTTTTAATTCCCTGTAGTTGGAGGATTTCCTGTCGGCTCCAGAGGCCCTGGAATGGGACCTGTAGAATTACCACTCCCCAACCTCTTCTGCTGGCATCTGTTGTTACCATTACCAGGGGAGTCTGTATCCAGTATACCCCTCTGAGTAGATTCGTCTGCCTTAACCACCAGGTCAAGGAGGCCTTTACCCTCCCTGTTGTTTGGGCTCTCCTGTTTAAAGAACTGGGGTTTCCCTCCCAGTTTCCCAGGATGTGCATCTGTAGTACTCTGGACTGGGCCTGAGCCCAAGCTACTGACTGTATACAGGCCGTCATAGACCCCAGGAGAGACATCCCCGTCCGTAGGGTAGGAGACCACTGTTCCCTGAAGGCCAAGACCTTGGTTATGAGATCCTGCCGATGGTTGTCTGGTAAGAAAGACCTCTGACTTGCTGAGTCTTGAAAGACCCCAGGAATCTTATCTTTTTTGAGGGCTGGAGCTGGGATTTCTTTAAATTGATAACCCAACCCAGATTCTGCAGAATATCTACGGTTCTGGATACCCGTGATTTGAGGATCTCGGCAGAGGGACCAATAATTAGAAGGTTGTCCAGGTAGGGCACAATGGCGATACCTTGTCCCTGTATATGTGCCACTGCTTCCGCCATAATTCTGGAGAAGAACCTGGGGGCCAAGGAGATCCTAAAGGGGAGCACATTGTACTGGAAATGCACTACTCTGTGATTCAACCGGACTGCAAATCTTAGATACTTCCTGTGTAGAGGGTGTGTCGGAATGTGAAAGTAGGCATCCTTGAGATCTATAGTCGACATGAACGAGTGAGGGTTTATCAGTGGGATGGCAGATCTTATGGACTTCATCTTAAATTTGCGATAGGTTATGCAATGATTGAGAGCCTTTAGGTTTATTATAACTCTGGCTTGTCCCGATGACTTTTTTACCATGAAGATACGGGAATAGTGACCTCTTCCCCGCTCGTTTACTGGAACCGGTGATATTGCTCCAGAGCCTATCAGCTGCTGCAATTCTGATGACATTAGGGCTTGAGCCTCCCGAGACAGAGGGGAGGTTGCTCTCAAGATCGGGGGAGGGGGACTCTCGAATTCTATTAAGAGGCCCTCTCATATATCATTTAGGACCCAGTGGCTGCTGGAAACCTGCCAACTATGTATGAATCTCGAGTGTCTCCCCCCCACCGGATCGGAGTCATTGTTTTTCTTGTTGTGTCTGCTGGGGGACAAGAATATTCTTGGCTTCCCCTTAGCATAGCGCCATCTCCCCATCTTTCCTTTTCCCCTATATTGGGAGGACTGAGATTGGGAGGGCCGAAAAACACGCTTCTTAAGCGGTCTCTGTTCAAGAAGAGCCTTTTTCCTATCTGTGGCCTTCTCCAGGATTTCATCCAGAGCTGGCCCAAACAAGTACTCGACTTTGAAGGGAATGGAACACAGCTTTATTTTCAAAGTCACATCCCCACTCCACAGAGTGTCCTTCTGGCTGAGTTGGTTTGGACCAGGTTTCTGGTGGCAATACGTATTGATTCCATGGAGGCGTCCGCAAGGAACCCCGTTGCTTTATGGAGAATGGGCAGAGAATCCAATACATCACCCCTCGGAGTACCCTGGGAGATGTGGTTCTCCAATTCCTCCAACCAATGGAAGAGCGATCTGGCGACATAGGTGGATGCTATATTTGATCTAAGGGCAGAGGTGGAAGTTTCCAGGATTTTTTAAGAAGTCTCTCGATCTTTCTATCCATGGGATCCCTTAGTTGGGAGGAATCCTCAAAGGGTAAGGCGGTCTTTTTTGCCACCCTCGCCACTTGCACGGCCACCTTAGGAATACTCCATTTGACCAGATTTTCGTCAAGGGGAAAACTGTGCTTGAAATCTGAGGGGGTAGTTAGCCACTTTTCCGGGAGTTCCCACTCCTGATCAATTATCTCGATAATGCTCTTATGCACCAGGAAGCCCGCTAGTTTCTCTGCTTGTGTCCCGCCAAACAACTCGTCCTGTATGGACTGAGGGACCGGCTCCACCTCTAACCCCATAGTGCTCCATACTGCGCTCACCAACTCTTCAATATATTCAGAAGAGAAAAGATATTTCCTGACCTCAGGGTTTTTATGAGGTAAGGGATTTTCCCACCTACTAGCGGACGACTCATAAGAGACGTCCGACTCAGAGACCGACAGCTCCACCTGAAATTTCCTCTTTTTGGGGGTCATGGACCAGGTGAGGGTGGTGGTGGAGGGGGAGGGGTAAATGCTGCCAGAGAGGTCTGCACCTCCTGTCTGACGAGCATGCAAATCTCCTCTATTAGCGAGGGGTGCTCTGTTCTGACAACTTTGTCCGTGCAGGCTTGGCATAATTTTTTCTCCCATTTAAGCGGCAGCTTAAGGCTACAGATTGCGCATTTGCGTCTGTTTGAGGCTTTATGGGTAGACTTGTCACCCTGCAACAGAGTGAGAGAGATAAGTGGGAGAATATAACCCAAATCCTCTATGAGGGACCCATCCTGCCACACTTACTGGGGCTGGGGGAGCGCTGGGCTCTGCAGGCGCAGGGCTGGACGTACGCTCCAAGCTTTGGATCAGTCTTACCTGCGATGTCTTCTGGCAGCTTTTATATATAAAATATAAGCGCTGCCCCAGCGCTCTGGTGATTAACCCCCCCTCCCCCTCTAGGATCCACAGCAGGCCTTTCTTCGGTGTGCTTTGCACGCCATTTGGCGCTTCCAGGTCCCCAGAAGTTGCATGCGTTCCAGTGCTGGAACGCAAGACCCGGAAGTGACATCACTACTTCCGGGTCCCGAACAGCGTGCACAGGAGGGGGAGACGCCGGAGAGCTCAGGGAGGCCTCCGGCGGGGATTGCTGGCCTGCTTTACCCCCGCAAGGGGACGCAGGTGGGCCAGGAGATGTGATCCCAGAATCCGTGGAGGAGACCGGAGCAGCAAGGACGAGGACGGCTAGGCCCCGACCACCACTTCCTGGCAAGTTCTGAACGCACAGGTACTACTGCCTACCAGGAACCTCTCCATGCCCCATGGGGGACAGGAAGACACTGGTTAATGGGAGGTGGGAGGGGTTTTTAACCTCTTTCTGCTTCCTGTCCCCCATTAGGATATGGAGACAACCTCCTATGCTGTCGTGGAAGGCAACGAGAGAAAATATGATTTTTTTATTTCCATGCTCTCGCGTTACAAACCTCAGTGAAACACCTGGAGGTTCAAAGTTCTTACCACACATCTAGACATCTAGATAAGTTCCTGGAGGGGTCTAGTTTCAAAAATGGTGTCATTTGTTTGGGGTTTCCACTGTTTAGGCACATCAGGGGCTCTCCAAACGTGACATGGCATCCAACCAATTCTGCATTGAAAAAGTCAAATGTCGCTCCTTCCCTTCCGAGCTCTGCCATGCATCCAAACAGTTGTTTACCCACATATGGGGTATCAGCATACTCAGGACAAATTAGACAACAACTTTTTTGGTCTAATTTTTTCTCATAGCCTTGGGAAAATAAAAAATTGGTGACTAAAAGATTTCTTTTGTGGGAAATAAATAGGATTTTTTATTTTCATGCCCGGGCATTATAAACTTCTGTGAAACACTAGTGGGTTCAAAGTGCTCAGCACAGATCTATATAAGTTCCTTAGGGGGTCTAGTTTCCAAAATGGTGTCACTTGTGGGGGGTTTCCACTGTCTAGGCACATTAGAGGCTCTCCAAACACGACATGGCGTCAAATCTCATTTCCAGCCAATTTTGGTTTGAAAAACTCAAACGGCGCTCCTTCCCTTCCGAGCCCTGCTGTGCGCACAGACAGTGGTTTTCCCCCACATTTGGGTTATCGGCATACTCAGGAGGAATTGCACAACAACTTTATCTGTCCATTTTCTTCTTTTACCCTTGTGAAAATAAAAAAATTGTTTGTGAAAGATCATTTTTGTGACTAAAAAGTTAAATGTTCATTTTTTCCTTCCACGTTGCTTCAGCTCCTGTGAAGCACCTGAAGGGTTAATAAACTTCTTGAATGTGGTTTTGAGTACCTTGAGGGGTGCAGTTTTTAGAATGGTGTCACTTTTTGGTATTTTCTGCCATATAGACCCCTCGAAGTGACTTCAAATGTGAGGTGGTCCCTAAAAAAATGGTTTTGTAAATTTTGTTGTAAAAATTAGAAATCGCTGGTCAAATTTTAACCCTTATAACTTCCTAACAAAAAAAATTTGGTTTCCAAAATTGTGCAGATGTAAAGAAGACATGCCGAAAATGTGATTTAGTAACTATTTTGTGTGACATTTCTCCCTGATTTAAAGCAACAAAAATTCAGTTTGAAAATTGCTAAATTTTCTAAATTTTTGCCATATTTCCATTTTTTTCATTAATAAACGCAAGT
Source organism: Oophaga sylvatica (assembly GCA_033576555.1). Lineage (NCBI taxonomy): Eukaryota > Metazoa > Chordata > Amphibia > Anura > Dendrobatidae > Oophaga > Oophaga sylvatica. Next base: position 30,379 of record JARQOD010002600.1, on the reverse strand, counting down.
TATGTCAAAGGAATTTTACAAATGTCATGAAGTCCAATATGTCATGAGAAAACAATCTCAGAATCGCGAAGATCCGTTAAAGCATTCCAGAGTTATAGCCTCATAAAGAGACAGTGGTCAGAATTGTAAAAATTGGCCCAGTCTTTAACGTGAAAACCACCCTTGGGAGTTAAAGGGAATCTGTCACCCCATTTTTGCTATATCAGATAAAGATATGACTGAATAGTGCGTCCCATAACTAATCTATAGGTACTTATCATAAATCCTGACACCCAAGTTTTAATGGCAAAATACCTTTCTAAGCTTCGTATTTCTGTATGTAAATACTTGCGGTCCGGTCCGATGGGCGACGGTTATTCGCATCCCCCCTGCTCCCAGGCTGGTCTCACGTATCTTCATCTGTGAATATCACAGACAGCGTACAGTGTCCGCGCTTGCGCGTTGAAACAGGGCCCTCGCGTGCGCAGTGTGCTTTGCCCAACAGTGGGCAAAGTAGCAAATCATTACTGCGCATGCGAGGGCCTTTTTCAAAGTGCAAGCGCGGTAAGCCGATGTACAGGAAATAGTGTTGAGCATTCCGATACTGCAAATATCGGGTATCGGCCGATATTTGCTGTATCGGAATTCCTATTCTGAGTTCCGATATTTTTGTCATATCGGATACAGGAATCTGAGTTTTCCTACAAAGTCTATGGGAGTTCCTGTGTCATGTAGTTTGATATATGGTTTTCACTAACAATTACATAAGTGTATGTGTGCAAAATTTGACACATGTAGGGGTTAATTAAAGGTGTAAATTCGTAGCAAAAAATGAGTTTTTTACAACGAATTTACACCTTTAATTAACCCTACATGTGTCAAATTTTGCACTCATACACTCATGTAATTGTTAGTGAAAACCATATATCAAACTAAATGAAAAGACTTGGTTAACTCTATGTAAACCATGTGTCATTTCATGTCGGTTGCTTCTGTAATTTCACAAAAGCCGGCATTGCCCGGCAATTGAATCAGAGGCTATTTTACTATGTAGAAGTGTATGAACTATAAATATATGTATATATATATATATATATATATATATGTCACAATGACATGTATATATATATGTATTCTATGTGTGTATATCTAGTGTTTACAAGGAAAGAAAGAGGTTTTTTTAGTTCCGATATTTCTGTCCCATTGACTTGCATTGTGTTTCCGGTATCGGATCGGCGATACCCGATACTTTTTGAGTATCGGGCAAATCCAATCCGATCCGATATTTAGGGATATCAGGCGGTATCGCTCAACACTAACAGGAAATAAAAGAAGTGCGTACGGCAAGAATGGAGGCGGTGGGGGGATGCGTATAAACGTTGCCCATATGACCGGACCACAAGTATTTGCATACAGAAATACGAAGTTTACAAAGGTATTTTGCCATGAAAACTTGGGTGTCAGGATATATGATAGGTACCTATAGATTAGTTATGGGATGCACTATTCAGTCATATCTTTATCTGATATAGCAAAAATGGGGTGACAGATTCCCTTTAAGGTGTTAAATGAGGGTTGCCAACAATTTTGACCACATGTGTAAGTGCTCAACGTAGAATGCTTGATAGATGTGATCCCAAACATTATGTAAAATGTTCCCAATAAATGCTTCAAATCAATCCACAAAGAAAGTAAGCCTTCACTCAGGTCTTTCATTTTTTAATGGAAATATAGGGGGCTTCCACAATACTGGTAGCACAAATGCTCTGGAAAAGCAAAATGGTTCCTTACACACCAGAAGAAATTCAGGAGATTCTCCACTCCCAAATCCAAATGCCCCTCCCTTCTGAGCCCCACATTGTACCTAAACCACTTATTGCGTCCACGTTTGGCATTTCTGAAGTGATGAGAGCCCGCCTAACTTACAAATGCATGTCTCCAGAAGCATGTGCTGGGCATAACATACTGGTGACTGCATCATTGCTGCTTGTTTATGGAAAATACTCATCGAGTCAAAATCATCACTACGCCTGTAGATAAATTCCCCGAGGGGTATAGTTTCCAAAATTGGGTCACTTGAGGGGGAATTCTGCTCTTCTAGCAATTAGGGGATCTGTATATCTGTCTACAAACTGTTCTAGGAACATCTGCGCTCCAGGAGGCAAATAGCGCTCCTTCCTCCCGAGTCTCTGGCTAAGTAGTACTGTACTGTATATGGGGTAGTGCCATGTTCAGTAGAAAGTGTGGGACATATTTTTATGCTATTTTTATCCATTTCTTGGATAAAAATCTAAAATCTGGGGCTGAAATAAAATTTTCGTGGTAAAAAATGTAGTTATTTTTTCTTCACTGCCCAATGCTATAAAATTCTGAGATTACTGCACCCCTAGATGAATTCACTGAGAGGTTTAATTTGGAAAATGGGGTCACTTATGGTGGGTTCTGCTGTTCTGGCAACTCAGAGGCTCTCCCAGTCGGTCATGGTACCCACAAACCATAACAGTAAAATATGGCTCTCCTCGCCTTCTGAGGTTTGCACTGTGCCTGAAAAATATTTCCCTATTACATGTAGGGTATTGGCACACTCTGGAAAAGTGGACCTCAGTTTCCTTTAAAGAAAATTCATATTATCCCTTAGAAAAATTAAAACCTTGGGGCTTAAACAACATTTTAGTGGTAAAAATGGAATTCATTCTTTCTTCACTGCTCAATAGCATAAAATTCTGTGAGGCACATATGGTTTCAATATGATCACTGTACCCCTAGATGAATTTATTGGAGAGTGTAGAATGTAAAATAAGTTCACATATAGGGGTTTTCTGTTGTTCTGGCACCTCAGGGGCTCTGCCAATGTGACATAGCACCCTCAAACCATTTCAGCAAAATCTGAACTCCAATGTGGCTCCTCTTCCCTTCTGAGCTTTGCACTGTGCCTCAAAAGAAGTATTCCCTCACATATGGGATATCAGCGTGCTCAGCAGAAATTGTACAACAAATTGTATTTTGCAAATTATTCTATTACCCTTATGAAAATTCAAAATTTGGGGCCAAAATAACATTTTTGTGGGGAAAAATGTGATTTTTTTTATTTTCACAGCTCAACGTTATAAACCTCTGTGAAGCACCTTGGGGTTCTATTTGCTCACCACACATCGAAATGCATTCCTTGAGAGGTCTAGTTTCCAAAATGGGGTCACTTGTGCGGGGTTTCCACTGTTTAGGCACATTAGGGGCTCTCAAAATGGGACATGATGTCCTCTAATGATTCCAGGAAATTTTACATTCAAAAAGCCAAATGACACACTTTCCCTTCCAAGCCCTGCCGTGTACTCAAATAGGAGTTTTCTCCCTCATATGGGGTATCAGCTTACTCAGGAGAAATTGCACTACTTATTAAAATGCTAAATTTGGGGCTAAAATAACATTTTTGTGAGGAAAATATGATTTTATTATTTTCACGGCTCACTTTTATAAACTTCTGTGAAGCACATGGGGTTTCAAGGTGCTCATCACACATCAAAATACATTCCTTGAGGGGTCAAGTTTCCAAAATGGGGTCACTTGTGGGGTTTTTCTACTGTTTAGGTACATCAGGGGCTCTCCAAATGGGACATGATGTCCGCTAAAGAATCCAGTAGGTTTTACATTGAAAAAGTTTAATGATGCTCCTTCCCTTCTGAGCCCTGTCGTGCGCCCGAACAGTAGTTTTCTCCCTAATATTTGGTATCAGCATACTCAGGAGAAACTGCACAATATATTACATGGTGCAATTTCTTCTGTTACCCTTATGAAAATGCAATATTTTGTGCTAAAACATATTTGTGGGGAAAATTTAATTTTTTTATTTTTATGGCTCAACGTTATAAACTTCTGTGAAGCACCTGAGGATTCAGTGTGCTCACAACACATCTAGATCACTACCCGGAGGGGTCTAGTTTCCAAAACAGAGTCACTTGGGGATTTTCACTGTTTAGGCACATCAGAGGCTCTCCAAACGCGACATGGCGTTCGTCAATTGTTGCAGCAAATTTTGCATTCAAAAAGTGGTTTTCTCCCTCATATGGGATATTGGCATGCTCAGAAGAAATTACACACCAAATTTTGGGGTCCATTTTTTTATGTTACCCTTGTAAAAAAAATTAGATTTGATGTAAATTTTTTGGGAAAAAAGTTAAATGTTCACTTTTTTCACATTCCAAAAATTCCTGTGAAGCACTGAAGGGTTAATAAACTTCTTGAATGTGTTTTTGAGCACCTTGAGGGGTGCAGTTTTTAGAATGGTGTCACTTTTGGGTTTCTTCTATCATCTGGACCTTTCAAAGTGACTTCAAATGAGATTTTTTTAACAAACAAACACATCATATCGAAGAAATTTTACCACGGTCATGAAGTACAATATGTCATGAAAAAGCAGTCTCAGAATCATTGGAATCCATTGAAGCATTCCAGAGTTATTATCTCATAAAGTTAATAATAGCGTGAGCACTACTGCAGAAGGTGCCAAAGTAGGTTCCCACACCATAGATAATTATATCAGAGATTCGGCACTCTACTTAACGTAATCAAAGCTAAATTTTAATGTTGTCCACAACGTAGTAAACAAAAAATGTTTTGGTCACTCTTTGACCTTCGGCAGTTACTACAAAATAATCAAAGTGTCAATCAATAAACAAACCATAAAATAAACTAATAACCAAGGTATATACATAACAAAATGTGGTCGATCTGACAATAGGATAAATCATGCATTGCAGATAGAATAGCAGACTAGTCCAGTTTTGCAAGATAATCAGGAGTTAAACAGTGAAAGTGATAATGTCTCCCCATAGATAAGTATATTATAGGTATACAAGAGGGTGGAGTGGTGAGGAGATCGGAAATAAAGTGATAACCTGTAACCGTACACGTTTATTTTCATGGGTGATGTCCTATGGACACAAGAAGCCTGTTGCAAGTTGCATTAGAGATCTGTTTAAAGTGCATAAAAAATCTAAAGAAAAAAATATACGAAGTTGGTCACGGCCCATGGGGAAGTGGGTATTGCAGTGTATATTTCCTGTAAAATTGCCTACCAGGTTATAGTTGTTTGTTAGTTGCAGTGTTCCAACCACTTTTGTTATATAGATTGAGATATATATATATATATATATATGTATATTCAAAAAATAGGCAGCACTCCATAGAATCTCAGCAGCAGTGGATATTTATTTAACCCACATCACAGGCAACGTTTCGGCTCCATGAGCCTTCCTCCAGCAGTGTTTCTGGACGACATCATTGTGAAACCTGCAGATAAGGGGGGTGCTGTCGTCGTCATGGACAAACAGAAATACCTGGCGGAGGTATATTCTCAACTAAATGATAGATTGGTATATAATAAATTGTCACAGCTGTATTGAGCCCTGATTAGGGACTGATTATGAGGATAAATGTAATTATAAGGAGATTATTCCTGTATTAGGAGTTGTAATTGGGAGTTATTTTTCAAAGATGAGAATGTACCTTATCTTTGGCATGTTGAGATATATTGGATACAATGGTAGCGTTTTAAAGTTATGAAATATGATAATTGGCTGTAATGAAATTGTTTAGCAATGATCTGTTAAATACCCACATTTGTGTGAGAAACACTGCTGGAGGAAGGCTCATGGAGCCGAAACGTTGCCTGTGATGTGGGTTAAATAAATATCCACTGCTGCTGAGATTCTATGGAGTGCTGCCTATTTTTTGAATATTGGAATTGGCAAGTATTGGATTATTGCTGAAAAGGATTTGCACCCAACCTAAAATACATTCTATGCTGCTCCATTTTTTTGCTTGATTATATATATGTATATATAGATCTATAAAGAAATCAATTAACATATGGTGTTACTGAGCATAATATCTAACAACGGGGGTTTTTAACTGTTTGCAGACGTTAGATCCTCTGGGAGATGTATCACACCTGATGCGGCATCCACTGCTGGTCATCGGTGTGTTCACAAGCTCACTTGTTGTTTAAGAAGGTTTAAAACCAGTCCTCAGAGTTAGTTGGGGAACATTGCCTGAGCAGAAGGAATCAACTGTTTTTTAGGATAACCTTGTATGTAGTTTGATTCATACGTCCTTTGCAAAGATTAACCTGCCCAATTCCAGCCTTGCTGAAGCATACCCAGATCATCACTGATCCTCCACCAAATTTCACAGTTGGTGCAAGACACTGTGACTTGTACGCCTTTCCAGGTCTCCGTCTAACCATTGGATGGCCAGGTGTTGGGCAGGCAAAGCTGAAAATTAGACTCATCAGAGAAGATTACCTTACTCAAGTTCTCTATGGTCCAATAATTATGGTCTTTGGCAAACTTCAGCCTGGCTCTCCTTTGCTTCTCCTTGATGAGAGGCTTTTTTCTAGCTTTACATGACTTGAGCCCTGCCTCTAGGAGCCTGTTATGAACTGTTCTTGCCGTGCACTTCACCCCAGCTGCCATTCGCCATTCCTTTTGTAGGTCAGTTGATGTCATCCCGCGGTTGCTGAGTGACATTCGAATAAGATGACGGTCATCCTGGTAAGTGGAGAGTTGTTTTCGTCCTCTGCTTGTCTGTAGCTTTGTTGTACCCAATATCTGCTGGTTGACCTTGTGGTAATAGACTGCCATCTTAGAAAATTTAAAGATGGAGGCAAAATTACGCTCACTGTATTCCTCTGCTAGTAAAGCCAGAATTGAGCCCTTCTTTTCCTCACTCAAGACTTTTCTTTTCAACTCCTTTGGCATGGTTAAAAGTTATTTTTTCATTACTATTACTTTTGGGATATTACTAGCACTTGTTTTGCCATCCAGCTTGTACTATTCTACTGCAAGAGGATTGTGAACACCACAGCAGTGTTTTTTATACTATCCTTCGTTAAATAAGATTTAGTTGAGGTGATCACCTAATCAGTAGCACCTTAAGTAGAATGGTTGGAACTCAACTGACACTGAAATGGAATGGTTGTCAGACATGCAGAGAAGCTGATTTTTATAAAACTGTGCAGTGGTCTCTTAAATTTTGCCAGAGCTGTATAATATACTTATCTATGGGGAGACATGACGTTGGTATAGTCGAGTTGTTTACTCGTACGAAACCCAGGACTCTAGAAATGAGCCCCTTTTACCCTTATCAATATACCCCAGTTATCCATACCCCAATAACGAATTACAGTAATTCTTTGGAATATGTATGGCCACAGCAGCCTTTATTTAAGTACAAACAACAATAACAATAAATAACAATATATAACAATATATATATAACAATATATATATATATATATATATATACCAATAACACATCAGGGAGGAGTCCTTGAAGCTACAAAGATCATGGTGAATTAAACCAATATCCTGTGAACAACATCCCACCTCTTACTCCCAGCCGTTACCCCACAGGCTCGGGAGCACCACCATTGAGGTGTGCTGTTCACCCAACCACCTGGGGATCCGCCCACTCCGTGTGAACTCCCCTTCCACCATTCACCAGATCACCACCACATAACTTCATACAGTGGAGACCCTAAACAGAGTCCCCACAAACCAATTTCCACCAACTTCAAGGACTCTCTCCCCACCCCCTTGAGCCGCCATGACCCAAAATTAACCATCCAGTAACATCATCCAATAGGGAGGAAGGGTGGGACTACTGATGGGGCAAGACAGGAACTGCCCTGGGACCGCCCCATCACTGCCTTATAAACCCCCCAACCACTCCCCCCCTTATTTAAATGTTCCTCCCTCGTTTTAAACCCCTCCAAACCCCGTCATGCCGGCCTCCGCCCACGCCTCTTTCTTGAGGGGAGGGAGGCTCTGCTCCGGCCATTACTTGACGTTGGTATAGTCGAGTTGTTTACTCGTACGAAACCCAGGACTCTAGAAATGAGCCCCCTTTTACCCTTATCAATATACCCCAGTTATCCATACCCCAATAACGAATTACAGTAATTCTTTGGAATATGTATGGCCACAGCAGCCTTTATTTAAGTACAAACAACAATAACAATAAATAACAATATATAACAATATATATATAACAATATATATATATATATATACCAATAACACATCAGGGAGGAGTCCTTGAAGCTACAAAGATCATGGTGAATTAAACCAATATCCTGTGAACAACATCCACCTCTTACTCCCAGCCGTTACCCCACAGGCTCGGGAGCACCACCATTGAGGTGTGCTGTTCACCCAACCACCTGGGGATCCGCCCACTCCGTGTGAACTCCCTTCCACCATTCACCAGATCACCACCACATAACTTCAAACAGTGGAGACCCTAAACAGAGTCCCCACAAACCAATTTCCACCAACTTCAAGGACTCTCTCCCCACCCCCTTGAGCCGCCACAACGAGGGCCCATTGAAAACCTCAATGGCCCGAGACCCCCTAAGACCGCAAAGCCATGGCCCTTTCAATACCTTCCTGAATACCTAGTGCCCACATATCTGACCCAACAGCATTCAGATGAACCCCATCGGCCAACCAAAAATCCCCCTCCCCTTCTCCAAATCCAAATGCCGCACCGACACATTACCATTCCGAGCCATGAATGAAGACACAGCCCTGTTAACCTTTATCCTGGCCTTATTGATTTTAACCAGAGACCTCATGTTCCTCCAACGGCTGCGTGGCACAATGTCAGACCAAACTAAAATGACCCCGGATACAACACCCATAACCGCAAGCAATCCTGCTTGATATCTCTCACTAACTCACGAAAAGGACGCACCGCAAGATCATTCCCCCCGACATGGAGTACCAAAACATCGGGAGCACGGTCCAAGCGGGCGCACGCATGAATTTCGGGCAACACCCTTCTCCACTGCATTCCTCGAAAACCGAGCCATCGCACTACCGCCATAGACCGGGGAAATCCCAGTTGCCGACCATCAGTCCTGACGTCGGCTCTCAACGCTCCCCAGTGGACGAAGGAGTGACCAAAAATCCAAATCAGCATAGGAAGGGAACCTGAAATGAGAAAATAACACTAAACATCCCAAAAGATCACCCTTAACCAACTCCAAACTTCCCACGCAGGCCCTCAGAACAATCAAATACCACCTCGAAAAATCAAGGCCTAATATAACTCCTAAATCGATTAGACTTCCAACGCCCAATACGTTGTATTGATGCCGCGTCCAACCCCTACCTGCCGCCTCACTCGCCGCCCCAATCCGGAATGAATGTGTCCCAAAACGAGAATCATCGAGACCTAATGCTCGAATGGACTTTTTGAAAATGGCGTTGAACTGATACTGGACAGGCTACTGCCATCGGCATGGCACAACAATGAGCCCCCCAACCCGGGGCCCAACTCCCAAAAACGCTGCAAACATAACACTGGACACATCGGGTACCCTGATACAATACCCAACACTACCCGACGGCCCCTCCCCTCTTGATCCGTCTTGGATTTACGCAGCCAAAACTCAACACCACCCGCCGTCAATAATACATCCTTAGCCAACAAACCCCCGCCGCCTGTCTATTACCCGAAACCAGCTCACCTACCCGCAAAGCCCCAAAGAATGCCAACGAAAAAGCCAGACGGAATAACAGAACTTCAAAACGAGAAGAACACGTCGTGTCCAAAATAAAACCCAATCGCTCTAGCAAAGCGAAGGATACCGGGCGCCTCGTATCACCCAACCCTTATTTCGACGAAAACCCTTTGCCGCCTGCTGCACCAAAAAGGTCTTTGACACATCGCTAATCCCCCGCAAACGAAACCCAAAAGATAGTGCTGCTAAAACCCGCGACACTTTGGCACAAGACCATCCTTCCCTCGCCCCTTGCCCCAACCAAGCCAATAAGGCCCTTTGTAAATCCACCCCATCCCCCAGAACTGGAATTGTCATTAAAAACTCTTCCCAGTTACGCCACACTGCCCGATAAGCCGCCCAAGTTTTTGGAGCCAACGATGCCCTAATCAGAGACTCTGCAGACCGTAAACCACCTTCCACAACTCCTCCGGGCAGGCTAGACCCTCGCCTTCCGCTTCCGGGGCCAATGAGCGAAAACGATCCCACTGTGAACGAGAAAGAGAATCAGCTATGTCATTCTTCACGCCCGGCACGTGCGTCGCCGTCACGTGTGCATTCAATTCCAAACATAACAAGACCAAACGTTGCAAAACTCGCATGACAGGAGGAGAGGACGCAGTAAGCCATTAATCGCGCAAACAACTCCCATGTTGTCACAATTAAAACGCACCCTGCGATCACGAAACTCACTTCCCCATAAATGCACCGCCACCAGAATTGGAAAAATTTCCAATAATGTTATGTTCCGAACTAAGCCCTCAGCCACCCACTCTGCAGGCCAACGAGACGCACACCATTGCCCCTGAAATAGGCTCCAAAACCAACCCCTCCGGCCGCGTCCGTAAACAACTCCAACACATCACTCCCAACAACCTCGGCCATGACCAAAGAGCGCCCGTTATATCCTTCTAAGAAGGAATCCCAAACTGCCAAATCCGCCTTAAGTTCCCCAGACAAACGTATGAAGTGATGAGGGGCTTTTATCCCTGCCGTAGCGCTAGCCAGCCTACGTGAAAAAACTCGCCCCATCGGCATCACTCGACATGCGAAGTTCAACTTCCCTAGCAACGACTGCAAATCACGCAACGACAACTTCTTCACCCGGCGCGCTCTACCTACTTCAGCCCGAAAAGCCAACAACATTTCCTCGGGCAATCTGAACTCCCATGCCACCGTGTCGATGACTATTCCCAAAAAACACAAACAAGAAGATGGGCCCTCAGTTTTGCCTGGCGCCAAAGGAACCCCAAAATGCTCCACCACCCACTCAACAGTTTTCAAGATCCCATGGCAGCATGAAGAATTTTCTGGGCCTACACACAGAAAATCGTCCAAGTAATGAATAACAGATTCACAACCAGACACCTCTCGCACCACCCACTCCAAAAAAGAACTAAAAGCCTCAAAATAAGCACATGATAAGGAACAGCCCATCGGCAAACATCTGTCAACAAAGAACTCCCCTCCCAAAAACAACCCAGCAGCTTCAAACTATCAGGATGAACTGGCAAAAGTCGAAAAGCAGATTCAATGTCAGTCTTAGCCATAAGGGCCCCTCGACCACACTTCCTCACCCACCGCGCAGCCTCGTCAAAAGAGGAATAAATAACCGAACAAATTTCCGGATCAATGCCATCGTTCACCGACCTCCCCCGTGGGTAACAAAGATGCTGAATAAGCCGAAACTTGTTCGGCTCCTTCTTGGGGACAACGCCCAACGGGGAAACCACTAAGTCCTGAAAAGGTGGCGACGAGAAAGGGCCCGCCATACGACCCAACAAAACCTCTTTTGCCAATTTCTCACTGACCACCTCCTTATGCAATAAAGCCGAATGCAAATTCTTAAGTACCCGCGGGATAACAAACGGAGGATGCGGGATAACAAAACCATCCTTAAAACCATTGAACAGTAACGTCGCCTTTTCCCTGTCACCGTATCTATTTAGATAAGGGACCATCTTTTCCAAACTCACCGGAGTCTCTCCCTTGGGAATTACCACCCCCAGGCTTCTGCTTCCCTTTTTTAAAACACTTAGACGCTCCATGGGAGGCGCCATTGCAATTGGAGCAGACATGCTTAAATTTACACCCCGCCCCAAACTTACACTGGCCGTCATTAAACTGCCAGCACACCCCAAATTTGTTCCCACCTCCTTGGCCTTGACCACTTCCTCCCGCTGCCCAGCTGTATTTCCACTCTGGCCGGCGCCCCCAGTTCCCCCGAGAAAGGAATGCCCAAACTTATTCTGTGCAATGACTCTCATCCACAGACCAATGTCCTTCTGATCCCAGCGAATCGCCGGACGCACGGCCTTCCTTTGCCTGAACTGCTCATCATACCGCAGCCAAGCCTGTCCCCCATACACCCTATGCGCCTCCCCAATAGCATCAAAATAACAAAACAAAGCCGAGCAGTTGTCTGAAGCTTTCTCCCGATAACACTTGCTAAAATAGCAAACGCTTGTTGCCAGTTGACGAACGTCTGAGGAATTAATCGCCACCTCCGTTTCTCCTCCTCCTCCTTCTTACTATCTTCCTTTTTACTTTTATCCAAATTAAACTTCTCCAAAGGCAACAATGAGAATATTTCAACGTACTCATCCTTCCAAATACGCTCCTTAACTTCCTTCTTCAAATGAGCCCCCAAGGGGCCCTCAAAACAAACATATACCTCCCCGTGAGCCCTATCATCTAAACGCACCCGACACTCCTTTTCCTTCTCTGTCTGCACCGACACAGACACCGGTTCAGCACTAAGCCCTTCCTGTTCCGACACGCTCGCCACTATCTGCCCCCAACCTGTGATCCAACCCACGCCGTCACTGGAGACGGAGAACTTATACCCTTCTCTAATCGGGATAGCAAATTCCGCACATCTACCAGCATATCCGTAACCCCGGCTACCTCGGCCACCCCCCAACACTATTACTAACTCCCGGCCGAGCTACCCCAAACGGTGAAGAAGACAAAAATGAATGACCAACGCTTAACATAGAATTATACTCACCGGGCTGCGAGGGAGCTGTGAGCCCTCCAGCCGGATAACCTGGTTCCAAAGGTGCGTCGCCACCGCCTTGATCTGACACCACGACTCCGCTGACCTGCTCCTGACGTCCGGAAACCGCTCCGTGACTTCCAGATGAAGAAGGCCTAAACCCCATTGGGGATCCAGCCCGCTGATCCTGAAACAACATTGAAGACTGGGTCGCAGCAGCACCCGACGATGGATTAGCAGCAGCAGCCAAACCAAGCCGCCCCGCGTTCACCCCACAGCAACGGCCCTCCGATCCCTCTGTAAACCCTCCGCCTATGGGGGGTAAAAGCTGCTGACCCGTGCCGACCGATGCCACGGCCGCCGAAATTCTGAAGCCGTCCACAGAGGCAGGCCGCAGTGCAGTAAAACTGCCGCTGTGACCCCCCGACGAACCTGGAACCCCGCCGTCACCAAGGGGGGAAAATTGCTGGTCTGATGAGCCGGCCGTTCCGTAATTTGACAAGGCACCTGCATGACCATCCGGAACAGATAGCAATGCAAGCCGATCGCAACTGCGACCGCCCGCTGACGCAGCTCTCAAAAAACGCCCATCGCTTAGCAGCTCCAACGACGACGCATCACCGATGCTTCCTGAGGCGGGCCGCCCAGAAGGTCCCTTGCCACTGCGACCTCCCGAAGACGCAATTCTCCCGCGACGCCCGGGACATACCGGCTCCAAAGACGACGCACCCGCAGTGCGATTGGAAGCAGGTCGCACAGCAGGTGACTCAGCACTGCGACCCCCCGAGGACGCAGATCTTCCACGACGCCCGGCGCTTGGAGACACCAACGCCGACGCACCCGCGCTGCTATCTGAAACAGGCCGCAAAAAGGATCGCTCACCACTGCGACCTCCCGAGGACGCAGCTCTCACTTGACGGCCGGCGCGCAAAGACTCCGCCCCCGACGTGCACTCGGCGGAGGAGAAGTTACCGCCGCAGGGCCTCGCTGGCTTGGTGGATTCCTCCCAGGCCGAGGCCTGCTAACGCGAGCTCCGCGCGCCGCCCGGCCTGGAGGGGCCCGTGAGGGGCTCCTGCGCCGACGCGAGGCCCGAGGAGCCTGATCCGGCGACAGTCTTTCAGGAGGCCTCACCCTTCTTGGCCGCCTCTCCCTTTGCGATGCCCCAGACGACGGACCAGAAGCTCCCTGAACGATAATCGCCACCTGCGCTTCCAGCCATCCAGGAGGCTGTGACGAGGCCACAGCCCTGAGGCGCTCGATCGCCGCATTTGCAGACATGGTAAGTTGTACTGCGTCTTACTACTGATGGGGCAAGACAGGAACTGCCCTGGGACCGCCCCATCACTGCCTTATAAACCCCCCCAACCACTCCCCCCCTTATTTAAATGTTCCTCCCTCGTTTTAAACCCCTCCAAACCCCCGTCATGCCGGCCTCCGCCCACGCCTCTTTCTTGAGGGGAGGGAGGCTCTGCTCCGGCCATTACTTTATCCCTTTTACTGTTTACTCTTGATTATCTTGCAAAACTGGACTAGTCTGCTATTCTATCTGCAATGCATGATTTATCCTATTGTCATATTGTCCATATTTTGTTATGTATATACCTTGGTTATTATTTCATTTTGTTTTGTTTATTGATTTACACTTTGATTATTTTGTAGCAACTGACGAAGGTCCAAGAGTGACCGAAACGTTTTTTGTTTACTACGCTGTGGACAACATTAAAATTTAGCATTGATTACATTAAATCGAGTGCAGAGTCTCTGATATAATTACCTCATAAAGTGACAGTGGTCAGAATTGTAAAAATTAACCTGGTCGTTAACGTGCAAACCACCTTCGGGGGTAAAAGAGTTAAACCTTATTTTTACTTTTTACTTTACTTTTTAAGTCATCTTAGGGGACTTGAACATTTATTCATCTCATCACTTGTGCTGTGTATAGCAATATCAGAGTACAGTCATGGCCAAAAGTTTTGAGAATGACACAAATATTATATTTTCACATGATCTGCTGCCCTCTGGTTTTTATGTGTGTTTGACAGATGTTTCTATCACAGACAGAAATATAATTGCAAACATATGAGTAACAAAAGCTTATATTGACAGTTAGAATGAGTTAATGCAGCAAGTCAATATTTGCAGTGTTGACCCTTCTTCTTCAGGACCTCTGCAATTCTCCCTGGCATGCTCTCAATCAAGTTCTGGACCAAATCCTGACTGATAGCAGTCCATTCTTGCACAATCAATGCTTTCATTTTGTCAGAATTTTTAGGTACCGTATTTTCCGGCGTATAAGACGACTTTTTAACCCCTGAAAATCGTCTTCAAAGTCGGGGGTCGTCTTATACGCCGGGTACGGTGGGGGAGTGGGCGTTTCAGAGGTGTTTACCTCATCATATCAACGAGGGTCTAGGCGCTGGGGGCGGAGTCGGCGGCTCCTCTTGTGCAGCCCCCACAGGCTCTGTGCTGGGGGACGGCAGCGGCGGCTCCTCTTGTGCTGCCCCCCCAGGCTCTGTGCTGGGGACGGCGGCGGTGATTCTTTTCTCAATCCCCTCGTCTCCCGTCTCAAGATCTCGGGAGACGAGATCTGAAACTGAGCATGCGCCGCCCTCAGCGGCCATTTTCTCGGAGGCCACCGCATCGCAGCAATGGAGCTGCCGGGGCTTCCGGGGATTGAGAAAAGAATCACCGCCGCCGTCCCCCAGCACAGAGCCTGCGGGGGCTGCACGAGGAGCCGCCGCCGTCCCCCAACACAGAGCCTTGGGGGGCTGCACAAGGAGCCGCCGCTGTCCCCCAGCACAGAGCCTGGGGGGGCTGCACGAGGAGCTGCCGCTGTCCCCCAGCACAGAGCCTGGGGGGGCTGCACGAGGAGCCGCCACAGTCCCCCAGCACAGAGCCTGGGGGAGCTGCACGAGGAGCCGCCACCGTCCCCCTGCACAGAGCCTGTGGGGGCTGCACGAGGAGCCGCCGCCATCCCCCAGCACAAAGCCTGGGGGGGCTGCATGAGAGGAGCCGCCGCTGTCCCCCAGCACAGAGCCTGGGGGGCTGCACGAGAGGAGCCGCCGCCATCCCCCAGCACAGAGGCTGGCGGGGCTGCACGAGAGGAGCCGCCACCGTCCCCCAGCACAGAGCCTGGGGGCTGCACGAGAGGAGCCTCCGACGCCGTCCCCCAGCACAGAGCCCCCCAGGCTGCACAAGAGGAGCCGCCGACGCCGCCCACCAGCACCTAGACCCTCGCTGATATGATGAGGTAAACACCTTGCCTTTGAAAAGCCCACTCCCCCCACCATATGTTCCGTACCCGGCGTATAAGATGACACCCGGCGTATAAGAAGACCCCCCACACTTTTAAGACAAATTCATATTTATATTTTGACTGTAAAAGTTGGGGGGTCATCTTATACGCCCAGTCGTCTTATACGTCGGAAAATACAGTATTTGTTTGTCCACCTGTCTCTTGATGATTGACCACAAGTTCTCAATGGGATTAAGATCTGGGGAGTTTCCAGGCCATGGACCCAAAATCTCTATGTTTTGTTCCCTGAGCCATTTAGTTATCATCTTTGTTTTATGGCAAGGTGCTCCGTCATGCTGGAAAAGGCATTGTTGATCGCCAAACTGCTCTTGGAGGGTTGGAAGAAGTTGCTCTTGGAGGACATTCTGGTACCATTCTTTATTCATGGCTGTGTTTTTAGGCAAGACTGTGAGAGAGCCGATTCCCTTGGCTGAGAAGCAACCCCACACATGAATGGTTTCAGGATGCTTAACAGTTGGCATGAGACAAGACTGGTGGTAGCGCTCACCTTGTCTTCTCCGAATGAGGCGTTTTCCTGATGTCCCAAACAATCGAAAAGGGGATTCATTATTAATATTATTATTATTATTATTATTACACATTTATGTAGCGCCATTTATTCCATGGCGCTTTACATATGAAAAGGGAAAATATAGACAGGTACAATAAACGTGTGTTAGACAAGGGACACACAAGTACAGAAGGAGAGAGGACCCTGCCCGCTCACAGTCTACAGGGATGGGTGAGGATACACTAGGAAAGGGTAGAGCTGGTCGTGCGATGGTTCAGTAGACTGAGGATCGTTGTAGGCTGTAGGCTTGTCGGAACAGGTGGGTCTTCAGGTTCTTCTTGAAGGTTTCCGTTGTTGGTGAAAGTCTGATGTTTTGCGGCAGGGAGTTCCAGAGTATGGGGGAAGCCCGGGAGAAGTCTTGTATGCGGTTGTGGGAAAAAGAGATGATGGGGGAGTCGAGAAGGAGATCTTGAGAGGATCGAAGGTTGCGTTTGGGTAGGTAGGGAGAACATGTCACAGATGTATGGAGGAGAAAGGTTGTGGATGGCTTTGTATGTCATGGTTAGGGTTTTGAACTGAAGCCTCTGGGCAATAGGAAGCCAGTGAAGGGCCTGGCATAGGGGGAGGCCGGTGAATAGCGGGGAGACAGGTGGATTAGTCTGGCAGCAGAGTGTAGGATGGACTGGAGTGGTGCCAGAGTGCTAGAGGGGAGGCCAGACAGTAAGAGGTTGCAGTAGTCGAGGCGGGAGATGATAAGGGCGTGCACTAGTGTTTTTGTGGTTTCTTGGTTGAAGAATGAGTGGATCCGGGAAATATTTTTTGATTTTGAGGCGGCAGGAGGTGGCGAGGGCTTGGATATGTGGTTTGAAAGAGAGGGCAGAGTCGAGGATCTCCCCAAGGCACCGAGCATGCGGGACTGGGGAAAGTGAGCAGCCATTGACATTGATGGATAGGTCTGGTGGAGGGAAGAATGAGGTGGGGGAAAGATGATGAATTCTGTTTTGTCCATGTTCAGTTTGAGAAAGCGAGCAGAAAAGAAGGCTGAGATAGCAGACAGACACTGTGGGATTTTGGTCAGTAGGGAGGTGAGGTCAGGTCCAGAGAGGTAGATCTGCGTGTCATCGGCATAGAGGTGATACTGCAAGCCGTGGGATTCTATGAGCTGTCCCAGGCCGAAGGTATAGATGGAGAAGAGTAGGGGTCCTAGGACTGAGCCTTGAGGAACACCGACAGAAAGGGGGCGAGGTGAGGAGGTGGTGTGTGAGAGGGAGACACTGAATGTTCGGTCTGTTAGGTATGATGAGATCCAGGATAGGGCCAAGTCTGTGATGCCAAGAGATGAGAGAATCTGTAGCAGGAGGGAATGGTCCACGGTGTCGAAGGCAGAAGACAGGTCCAGGAGAAGGAGGACAGGGTAGTGTCGCTTGCTCTTGGCGGTTAGAAGGTCGTTAGTGACTTTAGTTAGGGTAGTTTCAGTTGAGTGATGCGGTCGGAAGCCAGATTGTAAACGGTGAAAGAGGGAATAGGAGGAGAGGTGGGAGGACATCAGAGAAAATACCTTTACCCCAGTCCTCAGCAGTCCACTGCCTGTACCTTTTGCAGAATATCAGTCTGTCCATGATGTTTTTTCTGGAGAGAAGTGACTTCTTTGCTGCCCTCCTTGAGACCAGGCCTTGCTCCAAGAGTCTCCGCCTCACAGTGCGTGCAGATGCACTCACACCTGCCTGCTGCCATTCCTGAGCAAGCTCTGCACTGCTGGTAGCCCGATCCCGCAGCTGAAACACTTTTAAGAGACGGTCCTGGCGCTTGCTGGTCTTTCTTGGGTGCCCTGGAGCCTTTTTGGCAACAATGGAACCTCTCTCCTTGAAGTTCTTGATGATGCGATAGATTGTTGACTGAGGTGCAATCTTTCTAGCTGCGATACTCTTCCCTGTTAGGCCATTTTTGTGCATTGCAATGATGACTGCACGTGTTTCTTTAGAGATAACCATGGTTAACAGAAGAGAAACAATGATGCCAAGCACCATCCTCCTTTTAAAGTGTCCAGTGGTGTCATTCTTACTTAATCATGACAGATTGATCTCCAGCCATTTCCTCATCAACACTCACACCTGTGTTAATGGAGCAATCACTGAAAAGAGGTTAGCTGGTCCTTTTAAGGCAGGGCTGCAATGATGTTGAAATGTGTTTTGGGGGATAAAGTTCATTTTCTAGCCAAATATTGACTTTGCAAGTAATTTCTGTTAATCTGATCACTCTTTATAACATTCTGGAGTATATGCAAATTGCCATTAGAAAAAGTGAAGCAGTAGACTTTGTAAAAATAAATATTTGTGTCATTCTGAAAACTTTTGTCCATGACTGTATAACATTCTGGAGTATATGCAAATTGCCATTAGAAAAAGTGAAGCAGTAGACTTTGTAAAAATAAATATTTGTGTCATTCTCAAAACTTTTGTCCATGACTGTATAACATTCTGGAGTATATGCAAATTGCCATTAGAAAAAGTGAAGCAGTAGACTTTGTAAAAATAAATATTTGTGTCATTCTCAAACTTTTGTCCATGACTCCTTTTAAAGTGTCCAGTGGTGTCATTCTTACTTAATCATGACAGATTGATCTCCAGCCATTTCCTCATCAACACCCACACCTGTGTTAATGGAGCAATCACTGAAAAGAGGTTAGCTGGTCCTTTTAAGGCAGGGCTGCAATGATGTTGAAATGTGTTTTGGGGGATAAAGTTAATTTTCTAGCCAAATATTGACTTTGCAAGTAATTGCTGTTAAGCTAATCACTCTTTATAACATTCTGGAGTATATGCAAATTGCCATTAGAAAAAGTGAAGCAGTAGACTTTGTAAAAATAAATATTTGTGTCATTCTCAAAACTTTTGTCCATGACTGTATAGTTGAGTGCTGAATGTTCGGTCTGTTAGGTATGATGAGATCCAGGATAGGGCCAAGTCTGTGATGCCAAGAGATGAGAGAATCTGTAGCAGGAGGGAATGGTCCACGGTGTCGAAGGCAGAAGACAGGTCCAGGAGAAGGAGGACAGAGTAGTGTCGCTTGCTCTTGGCGGTTAGCAGGTCGTTAGTGACTTTAGTTAGGGTAGTTTCAGTTGAGTGATGCGGTCGGAAGCCAGATTGTAAACGGTGAAAGAGGGAACAGGAGGAGAGGTGGGAGGACATCAGAGAAAATACCTTTACCCCAGTCCTCAGCAGTCCACTGCCTGTACCTTTTGCAGAATATCAGTCTGTCCATGATGTTTTTTCTGGAGAGAAGTGGCTTCTTTGCTGCCCTCCTTGAGACCAGGCCTTGCTCCAAGAGTCTCCGCCTCACAGTGCGTGCAGATGCACTCACACCTGCCTGCTGCCATTCCTGAGCAAGCTCTGCACTGCTGGTAGCCCGATCCCGCAGCTGAAACACTTTTAAGAGACGGTCCTGGCGCTTGCTGGTCTTTCTTGGGTGCCCTGGAGCCTTTTTGGCAACAATGGAACCTCTCTCCTTGAAGTTCTTGATGATGCGATAGATTGTTGACTGAGGTGCAATCTTTCTAGCTGCGATACTCTTCCCTGTTAGGCCATTTTTGTGCATTGCAATGATGACTGCACATGTTTCTTTAGAGATAACCATGGTTAACAGAAGAGAAACAATGATGCCAAGCACCATCCTCCTTTTAAAGTGTCCAAATATCACGAACACCGCACTGCACTTGCTCACTGAGCCAGTGCGCGTGTCCGGAGTAAGACAGACTGCACTCAATGATACCTGTGGAGCGGGGCAGCAGCGGTGAAGATGCGTGTTTCAGACTAACAGGACCCAAGCACGTGACTGCCAAGGGGCGGCGCCGGCCACAGGTCTCTCAGAGGGAGCAGTAACAGATAGAGAATGCTTCAGGCCAGAGGACCTTAAGCACGTGACTGCTGATGGGCGTGGCCTAAGCTCCAGAGAGCTATGAGCAGAAGGAAAACTCCTAGAAGGGTAACTACGGGACAGAGTTACCAAGGGCATAGACAAAACGGATAGTCAGGATAGCTAGGTCATACACAGAGGGAGCAACGCAGTACAAGAGGAGCAGGCAGAGAATAACCAGAAACGTAGCCAAGGGATCAGAAAACCAGAACGGGCAAATACACAGTACCAAGACAGTAGACAAACTCACAACGAAGAGACGGACCGGGTCAAACCAAGCAAGCAACAAGATCAGGCACAAGGCACAGGCACACAGGAGGTCAACTAACTCAGCCGAGGGCAGGAGTATAACTGACACCAGACCTAGGTCAATTGGCAACTAAATAGCCGCCTTCTGCCAAAGAGAGGCTGAAACCATTAACCCCAGTCTGGCCAGGACGGGACAAAGACCAAACCCCGTCCTGGGTCATGACACCAGTGGTGTCATTCTTACTTAATCATGACAGATTGATCTCCAGCCATTTCCTCATCAACACCCACACCTGTGTTAATGGAGCAATCACTGAAAAGAGGTTAGCTGGTCCTTTTAAGGCAGGGCTGCAATGATGTTGAAATGTGTTTTGGGGGATAAAGTTCATTTTCTAGCCAAATATTGACTTTGCAAGTAATTGCTGTTAAGCTGATCACTCTTTATAACATTCTGGAGTATATGCAAATTGCCATTAGAAAAAGTGAAGCAGTAGACTTTGTAAAAATAAATATTTGTGTCATTCTGAAAACTTTTGTCCATGACTGTATAACATTCTGGAGTATATGCAAATTGCCATTAGAAAAAGTGAAGCAGTAGACTTTGTAAAAATAAATATTTGTGTCATTCTCAAAACTTTTGTCCATGACTCCTTTTAAAGTGTCCAGTGGTGTCATTCTTACTTAATCATGACAGATTGATCTCCAGCCATTTCCTCATCAACACCCACACCTGTGTTAATGGAGCAATCACTGAAAAGAGGTTAGCTGGTCCTTTTAAGGCAGGGCTGCAATGATGTTGAAATGTGTTTTGGGGGATAAAGTTCATTTTCTAGCCAAATATTGACTTTGCAAGTAATTGCTGTTAAGCTGATCACTCTTTATAACATTCTGGAGTATATGCAAATTGCCATTAGAAAAAGTGAAGCAGTAGACTTTGTAAAAATAATTATTTCTGTCATTCTCAAAACTTTTGTCCATGACTGTATAGTCTGTATATAGACTGTATAGTCATGGACAAAAGTTTTGAGAATGACACAAATATTAATTTTTACAAAGTCTACTGCTTCACTTTTTCTAATGGCAATTTGCATATACTCCAGAATGTTATAAAGAGTGATCAGCTTAACAGCAATTACTTGCAAAGTCAATATTTGGCTAGAAAATGAACTTTATCCCCCAAAACACATTTCAACATCATTGCAGCCCTGCCTTAAAAGGACCAGCTAACCTCTTTTCAGTGATTGCTCCATTAACACAGGTGTGGGTGTTGATGAGGAAATGGCTGGAGATCAATCTGTCATGATTAAGTAAGAATGACACCACTGGACACTTTAAAAGGAGGCTGGTGCTTTGCATCATTGTTTCTCTTCTGTTAACCATGGTTATCTCTAAAGAAACACGTGCAGTCATCATTGCAATGCACAAAAATGGCCTAACAGGGAAGAGTATCGCAGCTAGAAAGATTGCACCTCAGTCAACAATCTATCGCATCATCAAGAACTTCAAGGAGAGAGGTTCCATTGTTGCTAAAAAGGCTCCAGGGCGCCCAAGAAAGACCAGCAAGCCCAGGACCGTCTCTTAAAAGTGTTTCAGCTGCGGGATCGGGCTACCAGCAGTGCAGAGCTTGCTCAGGAATGGCAGCAGGCAGGTGTGAGTGCATCTGCACGCACTGTGAGGCGGAGACTCTTGGAGCAAGGCCTGGTCTCAAGGAGGGCAGCAAAGAAGCCACTTCTCTCCAGAAAAAACATCATGGACAGACTGATATTCTGCAAAAGGTACAGGCAGTGGACTGCTGAGGACTGGGGTAAAGTTATTTTCTCTGATGAATCCCCTTTTCGATTGTTTGGGACATCAGGAAAACGCCTCATTCGGAGAAGACAAGGTGAGCGCTACCACCAGCCTTGTCTCATGCCAACTGTTAAGCATCCTGAAACCATTCATGTGTGGGGTTGCTTCTCAGCCAAGGGAATCGGCTCTCTCACAGTCTTGCCTAAAAACACAGCCATGAATAAAGAATGGTACCAGAATGTCCTCCAAGAGCAACTTCTCCCAACCCTCCAAGAGCAGTTTGGCGATCAACAATGCCTTTTCCAGCATGATGGAGCACCTTGCCATAAAGCAAAGGTGATAATTAAATGGCTCAGGGAACAAAACATAGAGATTTTGGGTCCATGGCCTGGAAACTCCCAGATCTTAATCCATTGAGAACTTGTGGTCAATCATCAAGAGACGGGTGGACAAACAAAAACCTAAAAATTCTGACAAAATGAAAGCATTGATTGTGCAAGAATGGACTGCTATCAGTCAGGATTTGGTCCAGAACTTGATTGAGAGCATGCCAGGGAGAATTGCAGAGGTCCTGAAGAAGAAGGGTCAACACTGCAAATATTGACTTGCTGCATTAACTCATTCTAACTGTCAATATAAGCTTTTGTTACTCATATGTTTGCAATTATTATATTTCTGTCTGTGATAAAAACATCTGTTAAACACACATAAAAACCAGAGGGCAGCAGATCATGTGAAAATATAATATTTGTGTCATTCTCAAAACTTTTGGCCATGACTGTACTGTTGCTTATAGTAACAATCACGTTCTCCCTTGAAACCCAGCCACAAGCTGTGTTTCAAGGGAGCTCCATGATGACACGCACAGAGAACTTCAATAGATTCCTGGACATGATTGTAACCAATCGGAATCCCACGATTGCATCATGGGAACCCCGATAGGCACACAGAATGACATTATCCCATGCCAGCACACTGTTAATGTCGCTATCAAAGTTTGACAGAGGCAATTACCGGTTAAAGAAGGATGTTGATAAGGGGTTAAAGAAGCACTTTCATTATTTTTTTAGCAATAAATCGGTGTATATGTGTATGTACTGTAGTCTGAGCGAATTGATATACACACATAATGCCTCCTTATCCGGTATCCAGCGCCATTCTGCATGTCCTGGAGGTGGCACATGTATCGTCAGAACAAGGCTACATAGGCTTACTTTATAAAAAGACTTCTGAATCACTCCTAGAGCATAGAGTGATTCAGATAGTCGGATGAACGGTGACATCACTGAGAAGTAGAGTTGAGCGAAACAGGTCGGTCAGATTCATAATACGAAATAAATCGTGAGCACAACCTTATTAGAAATGGTGCTTAAAGTCTAGGTTCCCACACCGGGTACTAGTAACAAAGAGAAGACTAAGCACTCAACTTAAATATTTATTAGCAGTAGCTTCAAACGTTTCGGTCTTGGTGACCTTCATCAGTAACTACTGAAATAACAATTCAAATGCATGAGAATTTGATTTTTGTACAAACAAAATGAAAATGCAAAACAAAATAAAGTACCGTATATACTAATGTATAAGCCGACCCGTATATAAGCCGACCCCCCTAATTTTGCCACAAAAAACTTGGAAAACTTATTGACTCGCGTATAAGCCGGGTGTATAAGTTGCCGTCCTGCTCTGTGCTCCCCATCCAGCTCTGTGCGCCCCATTCTCCTCTGTGCTCCCCTCCTCCTGCTCCATTATCCTGTCCTGCTCGTGCTTTCCATCCTCCCCCGTCCTGCTCCATGCTCCCCCATCCAGCTCTGCACTCCCCCATTCTCCTCTGTGCCCACCCCCATCCTGCTCCGTGCTCTCCGTCCTCCCCCGTCCTGCTCCGTGCTCTCCGTCCTCCCCCTGTTCTGCTCCGTGCTCTCCATCCTCCCCGTTCTGCTCCGTGCTCTCCGTCCTCCCCCCGTTCTGCTCCGTGCTCTCCGTCCTCCCCCAGTTCTGCTCCGTGCTTTCCGTCCTCCCCCCGTCCTTCTCCGTGCTCTCCGTCCTCCCCCGTTCTGCTCCGTGCTCTGCATCCTCCCCCCGTTCTGCTCCATGCTCTCCGTCCTCCCCCCCGTCCTGCTCCATGCTCCTTGTCCTCCTCCATGCTCCCCCCATCCTCCTCCATCATACTCACCCTCCCCGTGCCATCGCTGAACGTCACGGCCGGCAATCCTGCGTTCTCCCCGGCTTCCTGCAGCTTTCCCCGGCTTCCTGCAGCTCTCCAGCGCTGAGCGGTGACGTAATACCGCTCATTAAGGCCATGAATATGGAGGCCACGCCCATGGGCGTGGCGTCGCGTCCATATTACATGACCCTAATGAGCGGGTATTACGTCACCGCTCAGCGCTGGAGAGCTGCAGGAAGCCGGGGAGAGCTGCAGGAAGCCAGGGAGAACGCAGTATTGCAGGGACGTTCAGCGATGGCACGGGAGGGTGAGTATGATGTCCCAGCCACCGGCTCCTGCCACCGCATCCCCTCCCCCGCTGGTTTCTGCCCTATGACTCGTGTATAAGCCGAGGGGGCATTTTCAGCACAAAAAAGGTGCTGAAAATCTCAGCTTATACACGAGTATATACAAAATATATGTAAACGGGTCATGACAGGAGAAAAAAGGGGAAAACGAGTGGATTGATTACGAGTATGCATAGACAGTCATAGTGATATCCCAAATTGGAAAAAATAGTGCCATACCTTATATGTATATAGAGAATGGCTCCTAGAGAGACAGATGCCCAAGTGAAGCATGCTGCCTAAATAAGGGTATAATAATTGTGAGAATGACTCTATCATTCATATGACTCTAAGTCAGATTCTTAAGTCGCCGACTTTCGCCAAAGTCAGGTTTCGCTGAGCAAAACCCGACCATAGCATGAAGTCGGTCATGCGTTCGGCAAAACGAGCGCCAAAGTCAGTTTTCCCATAATGCTTGCAGGCGCCTTTTTTCAGCCAATGAGCAAGGAAGTACACTGTGAGCAACGAGATAATATGGGCAGCGTCCACCACCAACTTAGAGAAGGGCATTACAGTGATACAGTAGGGAGAGGTTATTGACGCTATTTATCAGTAGAGAGAGAGTTAGGGCTGGAAAGAGAAGTTCTTATGTGCTTGTGCTGATAGCAGTGGTGCTGTACAGTTAGTGTGCAGTGACAGGGGAGGATTTTCTTGTGTGCAGCGGCGCTGGTTATTAGGCTGCCTGATAGCTGTATTTCTGTGTGTACACTGCTGTGCAGACTGCTTTTTACACAGCACTAATACTTTTAGTCTTTTTTCCTGCACAATTACCAAGCATTCATTTTTTCTCACACCGTATAGAGCTGTACGCTCCTCACACTTTACCGTGTATCGGCTGGTATCACGGACAAATACATGCTGACTATCTGTGTGACTCCGGAAATAAATACGGAGATTTCAATTTTCCCCTTCACCGTATACAGCTGTACGCTTGTGATACAGTACTGTTTTTCTGCCTTTTGTATTACGATCAAATCCAAACTGAGTGAGCGTCTGTGTGTGACTACGGAAATAAATACGGAGATTTAAATTTTTCCCTACACCGTATACAGCTGTCCGCTTCTGATACAGTACCATATTTCTGCTGTTTTTATTACGGTCAAATCCATACTGAGAGAGTATCTGTGTGTGACTCTGGAAATATATACAGAGATTTAAATTTTTTCCTACACTATATACAGCTGTACGCTTCTGATACAGTACCGTTTTTGTGCTTTTTGTATTCTGGTCAAATCCATACTGAGTGAGCGTCTGTGTGTGACTACAGAAACAAATACGGAGATTTAAATTATTTCCTACACCATATACAGCTGTCTGCTTCTGATACGGTACCGTTTTTCTGCCTTTTGTATTATGGTCAAATCCATACTGAGAGAGCATCTGTGTGTGACTCCAGAAATATATAAGGAGATTTAAATTTTCCCCTTCACTGTATAAAGCTGTCCGCTTCTGATACAGTACCGTATTTCTGCTGATTTTATTACGGTCAAATCCATACTGAGAGAGCATCTGTGTGTGACTCCGGAAATATATACGGATATTTAAATTTTCCCCTACACTGTATACAGCTGTACGCTTCTGATACAGTACCATTTTTCTGCTTTTTGTATTCTGGTCAAATCCATACTGAGAGAGCATCTGTGTGTGACTCCGGAAATATATACGGAGATTTAAATTTTCCCCTACACTGTATACAGCTGTACAATTCTGATACAGTACCGTATTTCAGCTGTTTTTACTACTGTCAAATCCATATTGAGAGAGCGTCTGTATGTGACTCCGGAAATATATACGGAGATTTAAATTTTCCCCTACACTGTATACAGCTGTACAATTCTGATACAGTACCGTATTGCTGCTGTTTTTTATTACGGTCAAATCCATACTGAGTGAGCCTCTGTGTGTGACTCCGGAAATAAATTAGGAAATTTAATTTTTTTCCTACACCGTATACAGCTGTCCGCGTCCTGATACAGTACCGTCTTTCTGCTGTTTTTTTATGTTCAAATCCATACTGAGAGAGCATCTGTGTGTGACTCCGGAAATATATGCGGAGATTTAAATTTTCCCCTACACTGTATACAGCTGTCCGTTTCTGATACAGTACCGCATTTCTGCTGTTTTTATTACTGTCAAATCCATACTGAGAGAGCGTCTGTATGTGACTCCGGAAATCTAAACGGAGATTTAAATTTTCCCCTACACTGTATACAGCTGTCCGCTTCTGGTACAGTACCATATTTCTGCTGTTTTTATTACGGTCAAATCCATACTGAGAAAGCGTCTGTGTGTGACTCCAGAAATATATACGGAGATTTAAATATTTTCCTACACTGTACACAGCTGTCGCTTCTGATACAGTACCGTATTTCTGCTGTTTTTTATTACGGTCAAATCCATACTGAGAGAGCGTCTGTGTGTGACTCTGGAAATATATACGGAGATTTAAATTTTTAACTACACTGTATACAGCTGTACGCTTCAGATACAGTACTTTTTTCTGCTTTTTGCATTCTGGTCAAATCCATACTGAGTGAGCGTCTGTGTGTGACTCCGGAAATATTTATGGAGATTTAAATTTTCCCCTACACTGTATAAAGCTGTCCGCTTCTGATACAGTACCTTTTTCTGCTTTTTGTATTCTGGTTAAATCCATACTGAGTGAGCGTCTATGTGTGACTACGGAAATAAATACTGATATTTACCTTTTTTCCTACACCGTATACAGCTGTCCGCTTCTGATACAGTACCCTTTTTCTGCCTTTTGTATTACGGTCAAATCCATACTGAGAGAGCATCTATGTGTGACTCCGGAAATATATACGGAGATTTAAATTTTCCCCTACACTGTATACAGCTGTACGCTTCTGATACAGTACCGTATTTCTGCTGTTTTTATTACGGTCAAATCCATACTGAGAGAGCGTCTGTGTGTGACTCCAGAAATATATACGGAGATTTAAATTTTCCCCTACACTATATACAACTGTACGCTTGTGATACCATACCGTTTTTCTGCTGTTTGTATTTGGTTAAATCCATACTGAGTGAGCGTCTGTGTGTGACTCCGGAAATATATTTATGGAGATTTAAATTTTCCCCTACACTGTATAAAGCTGTCCGCTTCTGATACAGTACATTTTTCTGCTTTTTGTATTCTGGTTAAATCCATACTGGTGAGCGTCTATGTGTGACTACGGAAATAAATACTGATATTTACCTTTTTTCCTACACCGTATACAGCTGTCCGCTTCTGATACAGTACCCTTTTTCTGCCTTTTGTATTATGGTCAAATCCATACTGAGAGAGCATCTATGTGTGACTCCGGAAATATATACGGAGATTTAAATTTTCCCCTACACTGTATACAGCTGTACGCTTCTGATACAGTACCGTTTTTCTGCTTTTTGTATTCTGGTCTAATCCATACTGAGAGAGCGTCTGTGTGTGACTCCAGAAAATATATACGGAGATTTAAATTTTCCCCTACATATATACAACTGTACGCTTGTGATACAGTACCGTTTTTTCTGCTTTTTGTATTCTGGTTAAATCCATACTGAGTGAGCATCTATGTGTAACTACGGAAATAAATACTGATATTTACCTTTTTTCCTACACCGTATACAGCTGTCCGCTTCTGATACAGTACCCTTTTTCTGCCTTTTGTATTAAGGTCAAATCCATACTGATAGAGCATCTATGTGTGACTCCGGAAATATATACAGAGATTTAAATTTTCACCTACACTGTATACAGCTGTACGCTTCTGATACAGTACCGTTTTTCTGCTTTTTTGTATTCTGGTCTAATCCATACTGAGTGAGCGTCTGTGTGTGACTCCGGAAATATATACGGAGATTTAAATTTTTACCTACACTGTGTACAGCTGTTCGCTTCAGATACAGTACCTTTTTCTGCTTTTTGCATTCTGGTCAAATCCATACTGAGTGAGCGTCTGTGTGTGACTCCGGAAATATTTATGGAGATTTAAATTTTCCCTACACTGTATAAAGCTGTCCGCTTCTGATACAGTACCTTTTTCTGCTTTTTTATATTCTGGTTAAATCCATACTGAGTGAGCGTCTATGTGTGACTACGGAAATAAATACTAATATTTACCTTTTTTCTTACACCGTATACAGCTGTCCGCTTCTGATACAGTACCCTTTTTCTGCCTTTTGTATTACGGTCAAATCCATACTGAGAGAGCATCTATGTGTGACTCCGGAAATAATATACGGAGATTTAAATTTTCCCCTTCACTGTATACAGCTAATTCACAACATATGCCCACAAAATAGAAATTGTAGATTTTATACCACATTATCTATAGAAACACATTAGTGGTGATCAAAATTCAACAGACCCACAAAATAGTATAAAAATACAAATACTTTATTAGTAATAATGACATAACATGAAAATGCATAGAAACATAGTAACAAGGTACAAAAGCACACAACAAAGAGGGACATGATACCATGGTGGAAAATATCACTACAGCAGCACAAGGCTATATATGATGTATAGTTTTACCCTTGGGTTAAGCTCTAATGAGCATATATGGTTCACCAACCGCTAGGAGGCTTGATTTATATCAATATCAACGATTGGATATCATTACCAATGCAAAGACAGCCATCACTGCAGTTATAATAAATCAACGAGACAGTGCTGTTGTCACCAATATACACTGCTGTAACCTGATATGCCTAAGACAACTTAATGGGCGGCAAAACCCTGGAAAGGGAAATCTAAAGTAAAGGTGGTCAAGAATCAACCTACCGCTAAAGCTGCTGAGGATCCACAAGGACGTCCCTCTGCCCCGACGCGCGTTTCGCACTGCTTCTTCCTGGAGGCGTGACAGGGCAGGGGGACGCCCGGTTTAAATAAGACCACAACTCAGATGATAATTAAAGATAATATAAAACCCCTGTGTAAGCCAAATGAAAAGCTGTATAGAACCCAAAAGGGTCCTATTGGTGTTGCAAGAAAAAATCACTGCGCCTGCGTTTACCTGCGCAATCCCCTCTGACCAATAGTAACAATCTAACACGGTCATGTGTCTATATCCAGGAAGGTCCTGTTAGTATTATAAAGATGCATGACAGCGCATGCGTTGTAGTCACGTGGTGAAAACCAACCAATCCAAAGAATTAACATGATCACATGTCCGAAAGGTTGTGTTGGTACTAGAGGGGATTATCACTGCGCATGCGTCTAGAGCCGCAATCATTACTAAGCCATGATGCCATAGTAAGAAGATTCCCTGATATGTTCAATAAAACTCAGAAAAAAACTAAAAATAAAGACCATTATAAGGTAATCAATCTATCTACACACATTCTGACACAGGCCCAAATTGAGGTGTTGGAAAGGGTCTCACTTTTTTCTCCATCATCTCATTTAGATGCGTTTTCAGCGGTGAAGGATACTCATCTCTTTGCCCGTAGATTATTATAAAAAAGTTGCACTTTAAAACTGACATTTTGGATCCTACTTGGGCCACGGAAGAACGTGAAGCATTTAAAATT
>JARQOD010002599.1:0-75524 GCA_033576555.1 Oophaga sylvatica | reverse complement strand
GGGCACGGAAAATGTGGGTGCACCCACTCTTAGCTGAGCGGACAGAGAAGGGGCACTTTTATGTTCTTTACACTGATTTGAGGAAGTTGCCAAATATCCAAAGATATTATCCTACTTAAAACGTGTCCGAAAAAATATAATCATTAACTAACCATTGTCAAATTTTCAGATTTCCAGACAAATTTGTTCTAGTCTGCCATCTGTCTATCACAGCGTTTGACCGACTGCTTGGATTATTGTCACCCCATCTGACCTTGTCCGATACGTTCATGAGGAAGGCCATCACTGCTGAGGAAAGGCTGATCATCACCTTGCGGTAAGTAAATAATTTTTTGTTTGTATGTCATTAGGCCTCTTTCACACGTCAGTGTCTCCGGTACGTGTAGTGACAGTTTTCACATGTCCTGGAGACACTGACACACGAAGACCCATTCAAATGAATGGGTCTATGCACGTCAGCATGTTTTCACAGGCCGTGTGTTCGTGGGCTAAACACGCTGACATGTTCGATTTTTACCAGTTGCACGGTCCACAAAGTGTCATGCACATGGAGAACACACATTGATGTCCTCTGTGTGACACGCATTGCACTGGTGAAGAAGCGCTACAGAAGCGCTGCTCCCTGGCGGCAGGTGCTGAAGATGCTGTCATTCTCCCTGGCTCTGCAGGATTTCTGCGCCATCAGGGAAGAATGGGATTTGTCTTCAGCACCTGCACAACTGCACTTACTGTAGCGCTTTTTCCCTGCTAGCCATCTGTGTGGGAATGATGTAGCACATGGGCGGCACACGGTTGCCAGATATGTGCCGCAGACACATGGACAGTGTTTTATGGTTTTGAAAATATCCCGATGTGTAAAACACACCTGGAACCTGTCAGCATTTGTTGCTGCTATCTCAGGGCTTATCTACAGCATTCTATAATTAACCCCCCGGTTAATGCGATACCACTCTCCTGATTGCTTCATCACTCTACTGCGCAGGCGTACTTTTGTGTCCTGATGAGGATAGATCAAAGTCCGGAGGTGTGCTTGCACTGGGCCTCTCAGACCTTTCCTGGCGATTGCTCACTGCAGGAATTTGTTCAGCTCTCAACAGGCCAGGTAAGTACGGCTGATCAGTAGAGTGTTGAAGCAAGCAGGAGGGCAGCGGCGGTGCGAAATGATGGGATTGGCTGGACACGGACCTGCATATCCCATCTGACGTGACCGGCCCATGCAGTTGTGTCTAATTTTTTTAATTTTGTGTTTATTTAGAGCTTTCGTGCCGGACCGGGGTGTTATTGACAGCATCATAGAATGCTTCAGATAAGACCTTAAAGGTGGTGACCGCATCTTTTATAGCCCCATAACTGCTGACAGGTTCCTTTACCTTTTTGTTGTTACATTTCTAATAATGTTTACTTTTTATTTGCAGGTTTTTGGCCACAGGAGAGAGCTATACATCCCTACACCTCCAATTTAGAGTTGGTAAATCCACCATCTCTCAAATTGTGAGGTGCACATGTAACGTGATCTGGCAGAAGTTGCAGCCCATCGTGATGGCTTCCCCAACCGAGGAGACTTGGCTGCAGGTTGCAGCAGGCTTTCAGTCTGTGGCCAATTTCCCCAACTGCATAGGTGCAGTTGATGGTAAACATGTAGGAGTGCACAAGCCACCACGATCAGGATCACGCTTATTTATAAGAAGTATTTTTCTGTGGTCCTGATGGCGGTGGCTGATGCACATTACAAATTTGTTGCCATCGATGTTGGTGCCTATGGCAGTACTGGGGACTCTCGTGTGTTGCGAACATCACAGATTGGTCAGCAAATTCTTCGAGATGGTGGAACGCTCTCAGCCCTAAGACCTTTGCCGGCTTCCACACATCCAGTGCCCTTTGTGATGGTATCAGATGAGGCGTTTCCCTTAATGACCACCCTGCTGCGCCCATACCCATGAAGGGGACTGGATGCCCGGCGGAGGATTTTCAATTATCGGCTGAGTCGTGCACGCAGATATGTGGAATGCACCTTCGGGATCATGAATAGTCAGTGGAGGATCTTTCACACACCCATCCAGTTGGATACAGACACCGTTGACGCTGTGATTAAGTCTTGCTGTGTACTCTATAACTATGCTCATGAGTACAGCTCAGAGGTAGATGTGGAGTACCAGCAGCCAGAATTTAATCCAGTGCGCAGCGTGGGTCTGGGGAGGCCATCCAACTCGGGTGTGCGTGTGAGAGAAACCTTTACTGACTATTTTATGAGTCCAGAAGGTGCCGTGCACTGGCAAAACTCCTGTGCTGGTGTTGTGCAGCCTGACCAGCAATGAAAGATGGAAGATTGAGCGACACAAAAGAAGGACTATTCTTTCCCAGAGGAAGCCACACTGGTGTGGCGGTACGCGTGTGATCCTATCCCACACTCCCTCCGTTTTTTTTTCCCCATGCTCCCACTGTTTTGACTTTCCAGCCCAGATTTCATTTATAATTGGGCGTGGGAAGGTACTTGCTCTCATAAATAGGCTAGATAATTTTATATTATCTGTTATTTGCCTCACCTTTGCTATTTAGTTCTATGTCTGAATCTGTATGTATTTCTATGTAATTAAAAATTTTGGATTGTTAATTTCATGTGCGTTATGTTTTCTATTTCTAAGTGGGGTTTGTTCAAACAAATTATCAAGATTCTTCTCCTTCCCACAGTCCCGTGCCCATATACCCATCATACATATCCTACATCCCACAGTCCAGTGCCCATATACCATCATACATATCCTCCATCCTATATTCCTGTGCCCATGTACCCATAACACAGTCAGAGATAGAGCCCTTGTATAGCCCCTCATGCAAATGTATATGACAAACACAAAATAAAGTTGAAAATATAACTTTATTTTACAAACAATAAAATAATCCTGACAAACATTGTCATAATTTTTTCAATATGAAAACAATGAACTGATGGCCACATAAGTAAATTTTGGGCCAATGTTACAATTAGAAGCTTGGCTGCACGGCTCGTGTATTCCACCGGTGCTGAGTACTGTCTAAAATAAAATACAAAAAGTATTGAAATTATTGTGAGTGCCAAATCACACAATGGCTGAAAATGTTTAACCATTTAGAGGAAGTGGTAAAACAAAAACCACTAGTAGGCATTGAAGGGATCGCTGGGGCCTTACTTGAATTGAAAGGTCATCACAGTGGAATGGAGCCTGAACAGTTGGACTAAATCCGGGCTCTAATGGGTGAATGAAAAATCGTTAATTTTTCATCCATTTTCAAGCATCAATAAGTAAAATTATACAAGGCCAAACACAGTTATGTAAAAATTGTAATGTTACGTTCGTAACAAATACCATATGGATAGTATCATTATGGCGCCCGTTGTTTTATGCCCCCGTTGACTTTGATGGGCGAGTGTCACCTGGAAAGTGTGAAGAGACGGGTTCAGCGCCTGTCTGAAATAGCCTACTGGTCTGTTTGCTGTCTGTTTTTCACATTGACCAAACCCACCTCTGCGTGCATAACAGACAGCGCACTGACTGATATTTCCCTGTGTGTCGGTGCACACCAGCTATTTTCCACACAGCCCACCCCCCCAAAAAAAATATTACAATTGTTTTACAGACAAGACTAATGCATGTAAAAGCAGGCAATTCCTGCACCCATCCCATTTACTGGAAAGTGCGCAAAACCTGTCATGTCCATAATTTGTTTTTATTTTTTCAGAAGGCCATCTGAACTCAGTCTAAAAGCTGTTGTCCAGGCATATAATATTGATGACCTACTTGTAAGCTAAGTCGTCAATATCAGATGGGTGGAGCATCTTAATTAGCTTTTGCAGACAGAGCTGAACAGCACCGCACCATTCAGTGTGTAGCGGCTGCTGCCAGGTACTGCAGATCAGCTCCTTTTACTCTTAAAGGGAACCTGTCATCTGTGTTATGCGTTCAAACTTCAGGCAGCATGAATCAGAGCCTGGCTGGTGTGTTTCTCTACAGGCACAGTTACGGCCATATAACAAGGACAACGATCGCATCGCAATGCTCGGACTGGCCGGCGGCTTTCCTGACCCGAGCCTGAAAGCTGCATAGAAATACTTGCTGTGACACTTGGGTCAGGAGAGTTGCCGGCCAGTCCAGGCATTGAGATCTCATTGTCAGATGTGTAGAAGCTTCGGAGTTGATGAATCACAATTTCACAAAGCGTGTTTTATACGCTGCCAATATAAAATATCCCATCAAGCTGAATGCACTGATGTGAAGGAAACCTCAACTTTTGGATCATTTGGCAGCATATTGCGAAAGGATAGGTGATAACTTGCAGATTAGTGAGGCTCCGAGCACTGGGACCCCATCAATCCTAAGAATGGGCTCTGAAATGTTGAATTAGCACACGACATTTCGGAGCACCATCTACACCAAAAATAAAAACTTAATTTAAATGATGATAGTCCGGGTAATATCCATACGAGTTTGATGGATCCGAAGGGTAAGTGGCAGTCGGTGAAGGTCCCAGCTTTTGAGTGCTTCCCAAGTCCAACTGCTGCAAATAACTGGTGGCTGGTCTGCTGGACTGGTGTTCAGGTGGCTGTTGGTGGCTTTGCTGTCTTGGCCGGAACAGTCGGAAAACACAGGTTAATATTTCTTCATAAGAAGAAATGGGAGCAGGGTCCTCCAAAGCTGTCAGTGACAGCTGCGCCATACTCATAAATATTGACTACCTATCCGATGGTAGTGAGCGAGCCTTGCCTGCAATTGTCATGGCAAAAAAGTCGAACTGATCCTCTGCAGTTGATTTTTTAATCAATTCCAGAGTGTCAGTTGCGGCTTTTAAGGTTTTATCCTCTTTTTTTTTTTTACTTTTCTTTTTGCTCGGCTCTCCTGCCACCGGATAGGCAGCACTTGCAACAGCTTCTGCGGAGCCAGATGCTCCAGCAGCTGCAGAAGCAGATGTGCCAGCAGCTGCTGAAGATGTGGCACCAGCAGAAGCTGTTGCAATACATGGCGAACAGCTGCCACCAGCTCCAGAGAAACTTCCTACTCCATCTTCGGATTCTTCATCAGCAGTCGGGCCAGGAGTCAAAATGTTCCCTTGAGTGCTGTGTGAAACGAAAAAAAACAAAAAAAATTTTTTAGGGTATGTTTCCATTCTGTGTAGGAGCAATGTTTTGGACGCAGAAAGGAGGCCGCTCCGCCCAAAGCGCTGCCCCCTTTTTTGTTCACATGGTGATAATGCATGTTTTCATTGAACACGTGGAATCACTGCATGCTCTCAATACACTGTGCTAGTTATCTGGCGTAGACAGAGCGCCAACACAAGATAAAGACACTTGCTGTGGTGTCAAAAGACCTGCCACATGTCCGGTGACGTAGGTCTGACACCTCCATCTTTGTACGCATAGTGGACACGGGATTTCAGAAAATCCCCTCCACTATACAGTAACATCTGGACGCTGCGGATTGAACGCTGCAGTTGTGCGTGGAGTTCAATACGCAGCCAATTGTGCTACGCCACATGGAAACATAGAGGCTAGATATAATTACGGGGGGTTTTTTTTGTCAAAACTTACCTCCGCAATGTCCTGCTAGTCACAAGAAATTGCAACTCCTCATAAAAATGAAACGTGTGTCTGGGAGGAGAGGAGCCACTTTTGGAACAGCTGGCAAGATACTTCAAAAACCTGTCCTTCACCGACCACCACCTTTGTTTCACATCTCTCTCTAAAAAATAAATATAAAAAAATACACACACTATTATTAATCATAGTCCATTTTTTTTTACAAAGTTTCATATTCATTGTTAAATAACGTTATAATTACCAATTTGGGACTGTCTTGTATTCGTGCATGAGTCCCATTCGGGATACAGCTCCCTAAATATTTTGGTCCAGCAGAGGTCCCGTTGAAACCGGTCTTTATAGGCGTAGTCTGCAGGGTCCCATAGCGCAGGATAATTCCGTACCTACAATGTATACAATATTGTCTTTACACACTATATCCAACACCAAAAGAAAAAGAAAATATTTAAATTTAAACTATATTTACATATAACCCCTAACCCTAATCCCAACCATAACCACAACCCTAATCATAATCTGCTTTTGTTTTCCAAAAATTTTATTAACATTTTGTATATTTTAACAGTCAACAAATTAACTTTATCAAAGCATATTGACATTTTCGCCTTACATCTGTTCTCCAAGATGATTTGTGAAGAGGGGAAATGGGAAGGGTCTTTGGGAAAAGGGGTAATAGAAGGGTAAAGGGAATGGGTTGAGGGTAGAGAACTCAGAATAAATAACTTTACATATTCTAGGCAACACATATTAAACAAGTAAAGAAAAAAAAATTTGAATAAAGTATCCTGAGGCACCTGAAACCCGTAAAAAGGATTAGGGTTATGTTTAGGGTTTGGGAAATATTGAATTCCAGTGGTTCCATTTCTTCTCATATCTATTAATGCAGGCATTGATCGTAGCGAATTTGAGGTCCAAAGAGTTATGGATGTCAAGTCTGTCGAACAACGTCAGCAATTTGTGGGATATCTGGTTGTTTCCAGTGGAAGGCTATCAGGTTTTTGACTATTAGTAGGATATGTACCAAAACGTATCTCTTGGAATGTTTTCTAGTCCCAAAGATAGCAAGGCTGTTTGTGGAGTAAAGGTACTGCCACACTAAACGCTCCCGCTAGCGATCACGATAACAACGCATACTAATGCGATCGCTAGCGGGATCGTTTTAATATCGCTAGTAGCGCACTAATTTAACGATGTCGTTAAGGACGCTATCGCGGTTAGCGATCTCCTTAACGACTTTGGCGGTACAAAAACACCGCACATCGCTAAAAAAAAGGTGCCACACTCAGCGATATATACTCACCAGCGGGACGCCAACGATAAAAATACGGTCCAGAACGCTGTGAACGATGAACGAGATCACAGCAGGGGCACAGCAGGGGCCACGTCGTTGCTGCATGCCACACACACCGGCGTCACTAACGAGATCGCTAAATAGTGACGTATTTTAGCGATCTCGTTAGCGACGCTGTTTAGTGTGGCATACCCTTAAGAGGGTAGTCTTTTTTAAGGAAATTATTGATAAGTAGGGAAACCTGATTCCATAATAGTGCAATCTTTGGGCAAGTCCACAAAATGTGGAGCAGGTCTCCTCTGGAACCACATCCCCTCCAACATAAGTGTGAGTGGTCTCTGTTGATGCGTGCTAGTTTTACTGGGGTGAAGTACCATCTAGTTAGCATCTTATAAAAGGATTCATGAAGGGGTAGGGATATGTTAGAGGAGTATGTGTATTTTATAGCATCTTCCCACTGCTCTGGACTTGTTGAGATCTGTAGATCCGTTTCCACCTGGACATATAGATATTTTTTTGGAACTTATTGTCCTTGTTGAAAAGAGTGTATAAGTATTTGGTGCTCCAGAAGACCCTATGCCCTATATTACTGAGTAATAAGTGTACAGCTTCTGCCTTTGTAGGCACTTTATGGATCAAGTTTTGAACGTGTTCTTTCAGAATACAATAGTGCATAAAGTCCGATGGATGAATATTAAATTTTAGTTTAATGTTGCTAAAACAAACAAAGTTGTTATTCACATAAATATCACCGATTTTTTTTTTTTTATCCCTATTTGGATACATCTCTCTGGGATTTGGAATTTATAGATGGTTGCAATCAGGGAGAGTGGGAAGTTATTTAAGTTAGCTAGTTTATTATGTTTCTTGGGTGGTCTAGCAATTTTGTCCCATGCTTGGGTTGCGGCTAAGAAGATAGGATGAAGTAATTTATAACGATTTAGCTGGAAAATATGATTAAGTAAGCATTCTTTCAATGGGCGGTAATTGACATGAAATTTTTCTAGTTCAATCCAAGCTGGAAGCGTGTTTTCCTTTACCCAATATATGCTTTGTTTTATTAGATTTGACCAAAAGTATGCCTGAATTTTTGGTAATCCAAGTCCCCCATTGGATTTGCTCTTGAAGAGAACATCCCTGGCCACCCTTGCCTTTTTCCCGTTCCAGATTAAAGAGAACACAGAGGATTGAAATTTGTTTAAATAAGAGGTCAGGAAGTTTAAAGGTAGTGCTCTAAAGACGTAAAGGATTTTAGGGAGTTACAATTGATTTGACTGCTAGTATTTTGCCTGTCCATGTGAGACCAATTTTGCTCCAGGATTGGAAATCTTTTGAAATAGTGTCTAAGATGGCATCACAATTTGCTTTTATAGTGGAGTGTGATTTTTTAATGAAAAGAATTCCAAGGTAAGAAATCCCTTCATCCTCCCAGGTGTAGTCTGTTAATCTTTTAAAAATTTTGTTATTACAGTCGCTTACGTTGAGTTGTAGCAGTTTTGATTTTTTTCTGTTTATTTTAAAAAAAGAAATAGAAGAGAACAAATCTATTATTTTTAGAAGAGAAGCAGTGGAATTAATGGGGTCTGATAGGGTTAGTATCATATCATCGGCAAACAAACTTATCTTGTATTGTCTTGTGGGTGTATCGATACCTGAGATTGATGTATCTTCTCATATCATTTCTGCCAGAGGCTCGATGGCGAGGGCAAAGAGAAGTGGTGATAAGGGGCATCCCTGTCTGGTCCGTTGCAAATGGGGAAGGATTTAGAAAGATTATTATTGATGTAGATCCTAGAGCTAGGGGAGGAGTAGAGTGCAAACACCGATGACAGCCAATATCTGTTAAAGCCGAAATGGAATAAAACTGATTTTAGATATTCCCCAGTTGATTCTGTCGAAGACTTTTTCAGCGTCTAAAGATAAGATAATTGCTGGGCATTTGGTGGTGTTAATTCTGTTAATAATATTTAGCAGTCTCCTGGTGCCATCTGATGTTTGCCTCCCCTCTATAAAAACATATAGAGTGCTCTCAGTGGGAGAAGCAAAATAGGAATCTTGTGGGTATGATACCTTTTAATGGCTAACCAAATATAGTATACTATATTTGGTTAGCCATTAAAAGGTATCATACCCACAAGATTCCTATTTTGCTTCTCCCACTGAGAGTACTATATTTTGTTAGCCATTAAAAGGTATCATACCCACAAGATTCCTATTTTGCTTCTCCCACTGAGAGTACTCTATATGTTTTTTTCTACTGGCTAACACGGTACCAAACCAATTTTTTTTTCGCCTCCCCTCTATGAATCCCAACTGATCTCTATTTATTAGTTTAGGAAAGATTTTTTTCAGTCTGTTTGCTAGGATCTTGGAGTAGATTTTTAGATCAGAATTAATAAGTGATATGGGCCTATAATTATGAACTTCTTCGGGATCGCTTTGGGGTTTGGGAATCATAATAATAGCCTCCAACATTTCTTTGGGAAAGTGTCCGCTAAGGGAAGCCTGATTGAAAATCTGTTCTAAGTGTGGGGCTAAAATTTCTACATAAGTTTTATAATACTCGTTAACAAATCCGTCGGCACCTGGAGATTTTTGTGACTTAAGACTATGTATAGTTTCAGATATTTCAGAAGAGGTAATGTGTGATGTTAAAGAACTCAGATCTAATGGACTTATTTTTGGAAGTTGTAGGTCTTTGAAAAAGTTTTGAATATTTTTGGTATCTGGTAGGGGAGACGATGGATCAAGATTGAGATTGTATAAATTATAAGGCTAAGTTCACACGTTCAGGAATATTTGCGTTTTTTTCGCGTTTTTTCAGCGATTTTCCGCTGTAAAAACGCAAAAAAAATGCAAGCATTAAGCATCCTATACATGTTAATGGATTCCGCATGTTTTTGCCACATGTTGCGTTTTTTTCCAGGAAAAAAACGCTTCTCGGAAAAAATAGCAACATGTTCATTAATTTTGCGTAATCTCAGCGGAATCGCCGCCATAGGAATGCATTGAACCGCTTACTTTCCGCATGTGGCTACGCGGAATGTAAGCGGTTCATGTGCGATGGTACCCAGGGTCCGGAGGAGAGGAGACTCTCCTCCAGGCCCTGGGTACCATATCCCTGGAAAAACAATAATTAAAATAAAAAATAATGATATTCTCACCTTCCGGCGGCCCCGCA
This sequence comes from Oophaga sylvatica, assembly GCA_033576555.1. Classification (NCBI taxonomy): domain Eukaryota; kingdom Metazoa; phylum Chordata; class Amphibia; order Anura; family Dendrobatidae; genus Oophaga; species Oophaga sylvatica. Next base: position 65,483 of record JARQOD010002599.1, on the reverse strand, counting down.
GCCTTCCCGCCTCTCAGCGACACTCTCGTTCCCAAGAGTCCTTTGCGAGAATCACCCAGATGACGTAGCGGTCTCGCGTAATGCTAAGTCATCGGGGTGATTGTCGCAAAGGACTCCTGGGAACGAGAGTTGCCGGGAGCATCGCTGAGAGGCGGGAAAGCTGCGGGGGCCGCCGGAAGGTGAGAATATCATTATTTATTATTTTTTTTATTATTTTTACATTAGATCTTTTTACTATTGATGTGGCATAGGCGGCATCAAAAGTAAAAAGTTGGTCACACGTGTCAAACACTATGTTTGACTCGTGTGACCAACCTGTCAATCAGTTTTCCAAGTGATGCTACAGATCGCTAGGAAAACGCTAGCATTCTGCAAGCTAATTATGCTTGCAAAACGCTAGTTTCTGGCGGGAATACGCATACAAAAAAAATGCGTATTTCCCGCGGCAGAGAAGTGCGGGATTGCCGCGGAAATTTCCACGGCAATTCCGCAACGTGTGAACTTAGCCTAATAGTAGTCTGCAAACGTGTCTGCTATGTCTTTGGGATGTTGTTTGGTGATACCTAAGTTATTTTTAATTTTGTTGATTCTATTTCGAATCCTATCTCGTTTTAGTTTTTGCATCATGAATTTTGTGGGCTTGTTTAGTTCTGAGTAAACTTTAAATTTCAATGCTTTAATTACTACATCATAATCATCTAGAATGGCTTCTTTCAAATTTTGTCTTAGTTTTAGTAATTCTAAGTGGATATCTGGGGATGGATGTGCTCGACTATTTTGGAGGTTTTCCTTTAGTTTGATTTGAGATTGGATATTCTTTATTTTATCTCTTTGTTTATGGTTGTGTTTGGAAGAGATCTGTATCAGTTTACCTCTGATGACCGCTTTGTGTGCGCACGAAATGATAAAAGGGTCTATCTTATCTGATTTGCTCTCATTGAAATAAAGTTTTAGAGTTTCTTCAACCTCTTTTTTTATATTCAGGGAATTTTAATAGTATGGAGTTACACCTCCAGAGGAAGGTATTTTTGGAAAAAGGGCCCAGAGTTAATTCTATCAGGACCGGAGAATGATCCGAAATTGATTTATTTAGGATAGATACTTTTCTAACTTTGGGGAGAGAAAAGATGTCTGTTAATAAAAGGTCAATTCTTGATGATGTTTTATGAACATTGGAGTAATGAGAATACTCCCTTGAGGAAGAATTTAAACATCTAAATGTGTCATATAGTTCGTTATTAATAAGCCATTTATTGAGTGAGAGTGCTAAATGATGTGTAGTTGAGGTGGAATCAATGTTCCCGTCGGGGACAATGTTGAAGTCACCCAGTAGACACAGTTCTCCCTTTCTGTGAATCTGGATTTATTTTATTAATTTAAGAAAATTCAACTGTTTTTTATTAGGGGCATAGATGTTTACTATGGTACAAGTTATGGAATTTAGTTGGCAAACCAAGATGTGAAATCTTCCCTTAGGGTCGTCTATCTCCTCAATCAACTGGAACGGGGTTGTATTTTTAATTATAGTCATAACACCGGCTTTCTTTTTCGGGGCAAGAGATGAAAAGATATGTGGGTAGTTTCTGTGAGAGAAAGAGGGATGTTTACCTTTGATGAGTTTTGTTTCCTGAAGACAAATGATATCCGCTTGGGAAAGTCTGATCTCCTTCCACAGGGCAAATCGCTTCCAGGGACTGTTGAGCCCTCTGACGTTGTACGACATTATTTTCATGTGCATAATGAGGATCAAATGGCTGAAAACACACTCAGGATAATATTAATGAAACAGTAAAAAAAGAAAGTAAGGTAAAAATAAATAAAATAATCCAATTAAGAAAACTTAGCAGTAAAATACAATAATAGAACAATTGTAACGAAATCAAGTCCCAGTAGAAAGTTCTCTTAAAGCAGGGTTCCCCAACTCCAGTCCTCAAGGCCCATCAGCAGGTCATGTTTTCAGGATTTCCTTTGTATTGCACAGGTGATGCAATTATCACCTGGGCAATACTAAGGAAATCCTGAAAACATGACCTGTTGGTGGGCCTTGAGGACTGGAGTTGGGGAACCCTGTCTTAAAGGATCCACACTCTCAATGGGATCTCTTTTGAAGTGGGGGAAAGTTTGTGTGGTGATTGTTCACCAAGATTCCCCTAGTTGAAATGAGGCATTATAAGAGTTAAGTGGTCTTTCAATTACTCGTTTCTTTTGGAGTATAAATGAAGCTAATCAGTAACATAACGTGGAATATACCCACTATTCAAGAAGAGATGTTCAGGTGGGAGATTTTAAGAACTCCATGCCTTCTTCTGGAGAATTTATTGCAACAGTCTTCCCCTTGTAGTGAAACAGCAGTTTGGTAGGGAAGCCCCATCTGTATTGAATATTTCTTTCTCTCAACAGGTTGGTGATTTTTTTAACCCCTTCCCAACCTTTGACACAGCATATGCGTCATGAAAGTCGGTGCCAATCCGACCTATGACGCATACCCTGTGTCATGAAAGGATCGCGTTCCTGCGGGCCGGGTGACCGGGGTCACTCAAAGGTCACCCGACCCGCAGGCACAGGACCCTTTGTGCTTCACCACAGGGGGGTTGGCTTAACCCCCCCGTGGCCACAATCGCTCTGATTGGCTGTTAAAAGTGAAACAGCCAATCAGAGCAATCTGTAATATTTCACCAATTTAATTGGTGAAATATTACAATCCAGCCATGGCCGATGCTGCAATAGCATCTGCCATGGCTGGACACCGAGCCCTGACCCCCCCACACGTAGTCACGGCAGCGATCGGCCGCCGCCACCGAAAAATGGCAGCGATCGGTCACCGCCGTCACTGTCTGCTCCCCTGCTACTGCGATCCGCTGCCCCCACCTACCGATCCCCCCTCACCTTCCGACCCCCCCTACTCACCTCTCCCAGTCCACCGATGTCCCTGGATCCATCCCGGCGGCTGCCCGGGATTCTTCATGGGCGCCGCCATCTTGGAAAATGGCGGGCGCATGCGCAGTGCGCCCGCCGGCCGGCGTATGCGCAGTGCGCCCTCCATTGTACAAAAATTTATTTTGATCACTGTGATAAACTGTCACAGTGATCAAAATAAAAAAAAAGTAAATGAACCACCCCTGTCATAGGTAGGGACAAATAATAAAATAAAGTTTTTTTTTTTTTTTTTTCCTAGCTGATTTTGCTGCTGATCCGCAGCTGATTTTGCTGCGGATCCGCGGCGGATATTACTGCTGATCCGCGGCGGATTTTGCTGCTGATCCGCGGAGGATTTTGCTGCTGATCCGCGGCGGATTTTGCTGCTGATCCGCGGCGGATTTTGCTGCTGATCCGCGGCGGATTTTGCTGCAGATCCGCGGCGGATTTTGCTGCGGATCCGCGGCTGATTTTGCTGCGGATCCGCGGCGGATTTTGCTGCGGATCTGCGGCGGATTTTGCTGGGGATCCTCGGCGGATTTTGCTGGGGATCCTCTGCGGATTTTGCTGGTGATCCGCGGCAGATTTTGCTGGTGATCCGCGGCAGATTTTGCTGCTGATCCGCCGGAGATTTTGCTGTGGATCCGCAGCAGATTTGGCGCTGCGGATCCACAGCGGATTTGGCGCTACGGATCCACAGCAGATAAAGAAACCATGTACAGTACAATGCAAATAAATGGTTAAAAAAACCGCTGTGCACATGCGGATTTGCTGCGGTTTTAAATCCGCAGCATGTCAACTCTTTGTGCAGATTCCGCAGAGGTTTTACACCTATTCCATTATAGGTGTAAAACGGCAGGGAAAAACCGCAACAAATCCACGCTAAATTCGCAGGTAAAACGCAGGTCATTTTACCTGCGGATTTAAGAAAAATCCGCAAGTGAATCCGCAACGTGTGCACGGGGCCTCAGGGTTAGGGTTAGACTGGGTTCATATTGCATTATTGCAGTCCGTTAGATGGACTGCGTTTCACCGCGGTATAACGCTGTGTAACGCAGTCCGTTAATGCTGCCATTCACCCCATTTGTGTGCGCATCGCAACGCATGCCGTAAAGCGGCATGCGTTCGCGACGTGCCGTCATTCAGTGACGGAGCCTCGGACACGGGCTGCAGCGTCTGGGCTCCGTCACCGCTAGCACAGATGAATCATCTGCTGATTCATCTGCGCTAGCGGGTATAGCATAACGCGATCGCGTTATGCTATACCGTTACCAGCCGGTCAACGCTACGTGTTGAACGGGCTGGTAAAACGCAATATGAACCCAGCCTTAGGGTTAGAACTAGGGTTAGGGTTAGCATTAGGGTTAAGGTTAGAATTAGGGTTAGGGTTGGAATTTGGGTTAGGGTTGGAATTAGGGTTGGGGTTGGAATTAGGGTTAGGCTTGTGGTTAGGTTTATGGTTAGAATTGGGATTAGGGTTAGGGGTGTGTTGGGGTTAGGGTTATGGTTAGGGTTTGTATTAGGGTTAGGTGTGTGTAGGGGTTAGGGTTGGGGTTAGGGGTGTGTTGGGGTTAGGGTTGGAGTTAGAATTGAGGGATTTCCACTATTTAGGCACATCAGGGGGTCTCCATACGCGACATGGCGCCACCATTGATTCCTGCAAATTTTGCGTTCAAAAAGTCAAACAGTGCTCCCTTTATTCCAAGCCCCGACGTATGCCCAAACAGTGGTTTATCCCCACATATGGGGTATCAGCGTACTCGGGAAAAATTGCACAACAACTTTGGGGGTTATAATTTCTCCTGTTAACATTGGGAAAAAAAATTGGGGACTAAAAATTATTTTTGTGGAAATAAAATGATTTTATATTTTCACGGCTCTGCGTTATAAACTTCTGTGAAGGACTTGGAGATTCAAAGTGCTTATCACACATCTATAGGAGTTCCTTGGGGGATCTAGTTTCCAAAATGGGGTCACTTGTGGGGAGTTTCTACTGTTTAGGCACATCAGGGACTCTGCAAACGTAACATGACGCCCGAAGACCATTCCATCAAGTGGGCATTTCAAAACGTCACTACTTCCCATCCGAGCCCCGACGTGTGCCCATACAGTAGTTTTCTCCTACATATGGGATATCAGCATACTCAGGACAAATTGGACAACAACTTTTGGGGTCTAATTTCTCATGTTACCCTTGGGAAAATAAAAAAAATTGGGGACTAAAAGATCCTGATTGTGGAAAAAATGATTTTTTTATTTTCATGCCCGGGCGTTATAAACTTCTGTGTAGCCCTTGGGGGTTCAAGTGCTCACCACACATCTAGATAACTTCTTTGCGGGGTCTAGTTTCCAAAATGGGGTCACTTGTGGGGAGTTTCTACTGTTTAGGCACATCAGGGGCTCTGCAAACGTAACAAGATGCCCGCAGACCATTCCATCAAGTCGGCATTTCAAAGCGTCACTACATCCCTTCCAAGCCCTGACGTGTGCCCAAACAGTGGTTCCCCCCCACATATGGGGTACTAGCGTACTCAGGACAAACTGGACAACAACTTTTGGGGTCCAATTTCCTGTAACCATTGTGAAAATAAAAAATAGTGGGCTAAAAAATCATTTTTTGAGAAAAAAAAAAGATTTTTTATTTTCACGACTCTGCGTTATAAACTTCTGTGAAGCACCTGGGGGTTCAAAGTGCTCACTATGCATCTAGATAAGTTCCTTAGGGCGTCTAGTTTCCAAAATGGGGTCACTTGTGGGGGAGCTCCAATGTTTAGGCACACAGGAGCTCTCCAAATGCGACATGGCAACCGCTAAATATTCCAGCATATTTTCCATTCAAAAAGTCAAATGGCGCTCCTTCCCTTCTGAGTCCTGCCGTGCGCCCAAACAGTGGTTTATGACCACATATGAGGTATCTGTGTACTCAGGAGAAATTGCCCAACAAATTTTAGGATCCAATTTATACTGCTGCCCATGTGAAAATGAAAAAAACTGAGGCTAAAAGAATTTTTTGTGAAAAAAAGTACTTTCTTTTTTTTAAGGATCAATTTGTGAAGCACCTGGGGGTTCAAAGTGCTCACTATGCATCTAGATAAGTTCCTTAGGGGGTCTAGTTTCCAAAATGGGGTCACTTGTGGGGGAGCTCCAATGTTTAGGCACACAGGGACTCTCCAAATGCGACATGGCAACCGCTAAATATTCCAGCATATTTTCCATTCAAAAAGTCAAATGGCGCTCCTTCCCTTCTGAGCCCTGCCGTGCGCCCAAACAGTGGTTTATGACCACATATGAGGTATCTGTGTACTCAGGAGAAATTGCCCAACAAATTTTAGGATCCAATTTATACTGTTGCCCATGTGAAAATGAAAAAAACTGAGGCTAAAAGAAAATTTTTGTAAAAAAAAAAGTACTTTCTTTTTTTTAAGGATCAATTTGTGAAGCACCTGGGGGTTCAAAGTGCTCACTATGCATCTAGATAAGTTCCTTAGGGGGTCTAGTTTCCAAAATGGGGTCAGTTGTGGGGGAGCTCCAATGTTTAGGCACACAGGGACTCTCCAAATGCGACATGGCAACCGCTAAATATTCCAGCATATTTTCCATTCAAAAAGTCAAATGGCGCTCCTTCCCTTCTGAGCCCTGCCGTGCGCCCAAACAGTGGTTTATGACCACATATGAGGTATCTGTGTACCAGGAGAAATTGCCCAACAAATTTTAGGATCCAATTTATACTGTTGCCCATGTGAAAATGAAAAAACTGAGGCTAAAAGAAAATTTTTGTGAAAAAAAAGTACTTTCTTTTTTTTACAGATCAATTTGTGAAGCACCTGGGGGTTCAAAGTGATCACTATGCATCTAGATAAGTTCCTTAGGGGGTCTAGTTTCCAAAATGGGGTCACTTGTGGGGGAGCTCCAATGTTTAGGCACACAGGGACTCTCCAAATGCAACATGGCAACCGCTAAATATTCCAGCATATTTTCCATTCAAAAGTCAAATGGCGCTCCTTCCCTTCTGAGCCCTGCCGTGCGCCCATACAGTGGTTTATGACCACATATGAGGTATCTGTGTACTCAGGAGAAATTGCCCAACAAATTTTAGGATCCATTTTATCCTGTTGCCCATGTAAAAATGAAAAAATTGATGCTAAAAGAAAATTTTTGTTGGAAAAATTAAAATGTCCATTTTTTCGTTCTACGTTGCTTTAGTTCCTGTGAAGCACCTGAAGGGTTAATAATCTTCTTGAATGTAGTTTTGAGTAGCTTGAGGGGTGCAGTTTTTATAAAGGTGTCACTTTTGGGTATTTTCTGCCATATAGACCCTCAAAGTGACTTCAAATGTGAGGTGGTCCCTAAAAAAAATGGTTTTGTAAATTTTGCTGTAAAAATGAGAAATCGCTGGTCAACTTTTAACCCTTATAACTTCCTAACAAAAAAAATGTTGTCCCAAAATTGTGCTGATGTAAAGTAGACATGTGGGAAATGTTATTTATTAACTATTTTGTGTCACATAACTCAATGGTTTAACAGAATAAAAATTCAAAATTTGAAAATTGCGAAATTTTCAAAATTTTCGCCAGATTTCCATTTTTTTCACAAATAAACGCAAAAATTATCGACCTAAATTTACCACTAACATGAAGCCCAATATGTCACGAAAAAACAGTCTCTGAATTGCTAGGATCCGTTGAAGCGTTCCTGAGTTATTACCTCATAAAGGGACACTAGTCAGAATTGCAAAAAATGGCAAGGTCTTTAAGGTCAAAATAGGCTGGGTCATGAAGGGGTTAAAGGACTTACGCATGTCCAATGTATGTTTAGACAAATCTGTGTAGATTTTTATTTGGTTATATGGATCGGGAAGAGAGCCATTATCTTTAATAAATTTTTGAATCCTCTCTTTTGTACCAAAAAAATGCATTCGAAGGATTGTGTCTCTTGGCTTTTCGTTAGGTATGTTGTTAGGTCGTGGCAACCTATGTATTCTGTCAATGCATAGATCTAGATTTGAAAGAGACGGGATAGCTTTTTTGAATATCGTCTTTACGAAATCTGAGAGATCTTGCTGTTTAACTTCTTCAGGAATGCCGCGGAGTTTCAGATTGTTCCTTCTGTTCCTGTCCTCCAAATCAGCTATTTTTATTTTTAGATTGCTAATATCTTTTTTTAGTTCCATGTTTTGGTTTGTTAGAGTCTCCATTTTGTTTTCCACTTCAACAATTTTTTTCTCATTTTTTTCAAGCCTTTGGGTGATGCCTTGGCATACACCGTCGAATGAGGTCTTTCATCTATAAGATTTGTGATCTTTTGGAAAAACTCTTCTTCATGACTCAGTTTGGATGTCTGTTGTTGAGGATTAGGGCGATCTTTCTTATTCCTGTGAAATACTGGTCCTTCATTTGGAGAGGTGTCCTCTGAGAATGAGTCCAAATCAATGCCATCAAAGATGTCCTTTTCCTCAGGGGCTCTTCTTTTTGCAGAAACAGAAGTATCCATGTTGTCTGTAGAAGTGGACTTAAAGGGTGTTGGAAGTATTGGGTTCTTGTCTTTTGGGTCTGGTTGGGATAAATTAGTTTTGTTTTTGGGCAGTTGTGGTAGCATGCTTCTTTGTGAATTTGGTTTAGTAAAGCTTCTATATTGATGTGCCATAGAATCATAGAATGGTAGAGTTGGAAGGGACCTCCTGGGCCATCTGGTCCAACCCCTGCTCAAAGCAGGATTCTCTAAATCATCCCAGACAGATGTCTGTCCAGCCTCTGTTTGAAGACTTCCATTGAAGGAGACCTTACCACCTCTCGTGGCAGCCTGTTCCACTCCTTGATCACCCTAACTGTCAAAAAGTTTTTTCTAATATCTAATCTGTGTCTCCTCCCATTCAGTTTCATCCCATTGCTTCTAGTATTTCCTTGTGCAAATGAGAATAAAGATGATCCTTCTACAATGTGACAGCCCTTGAGATATTTGTAGACAGCTATTAAGTCTCCTCTCAGTCTTCTTTTTTGCAAGCTAAACAATCCCAAATCCTGCAACCGTTCCTCATAGGACATGGTTTGCAGACCGGTCACCATTCTGGTGGCTCTTCTTTGAACTTGCTCCAGTTTGTTGATGTCTTTTTTAAAATGTGGTGCCCAAAACTGGACACAGTATTCCAGATGAGGTCTGACCAAAGAGGAGTAGAGGGCAATAATGACCTCACGTGATCGAGACTGTATGCTTCTGTTGATACATCCTAGAATTGTATTTGCCTTTTTTGCTGCTGCATCACACTGTTGACTCATGTTCAGTCTGTGATCAATTAGTATACCCAAGTCTTTTTCACATGTGCTGTTACTTAGCCCTATTCCTCCCATTTTGTATATGCTTTTTTCATATTTATTGCCCAGATGTAGTACTTTGCATTTTTCCCTGCTAAAAACCATTCTGTTAGTTGCTGCCCACTGCTCCAGTTTATTTATATCTTTTTGAGTCCTCTCTCTCTCTTCTCTAGTATTAGCTACCCCTCCTAGCTTTGTGTCATCAGCAAATTTGATCAGTTTACCCTCAATTCCTTCATCTAAATCATTGATAAAGATGTTGAACAATACAGGGCCCAAAACAGAGCCTTGTGGTACCCCACTTGAGACATTCTCCCAACTGGATGTGCAGCCATTTATGACCACTCTTTGAGTCCGATCACTAAGCCAGTTATGAATCCACCTAACAGTTGCGTTGTCCATTCCATACTTAGTCATTTTTTCAATAAGGATTGTGTGAGATACTTTGTCAAATGCTTTGCTGAAGTCAAGATATACTATATCTACAGCATTTCCCTGATCCACCCAGTCAGTGATTCTGTCATAGAAGGAAATTAAGTTAATCTGACATGACTTATTAGTTACAAACCCATGCTGACTCTGTTTAATCACTTCATTCTTATGCAGGTACTTACATACATGTTCTTTAATAATTTGTTCAAAGATTTTTCCTGGTATAGAAGTCAGACTCACCGGCCTGTAGTTCCCTGGGTCCACCTTCTTCCCCTATTTGAAGATAGGAACAACATTTGCTCTTCTCCAGTCTTCTGGGACTTCTCCTGTTCTCCAAGAATTTTCAAAGATTATGGACAGTGGTTCAAGAATTTCTTCTGCTATCTCCTTCAGTATTCTGGGGTGTAATTCATCTGGACCTGGAGACTTGAATTCATTTAGGTTAGCTAAGTGTTTCCTCACTGTCTTTCTGTTTATAGATATCCTGGATTCTTCTATTCCTTTAATAGGACAGTGAAGATCAGTTGATGTTACATTTCCTTTGTGAGAGAAAACAGATGCAAAATAGGAATTTAAAAGTACAGCCTTCTCAACATCCTTTCTTAACATTTCATCATTTTCATCCTGTAAAAATCCTATAGCATCTTTGACTTTTTTTTTACTTTTGACGTATCCCCAAAATCCTTTTTTGTTGCTTTTGACATCTCTTGCAAGCCTTAATTCATTGTCAGCTTTAGATAATCTGATTTGTGCCCTGCAGGTTCTGCAGATGGCATTATATTCTTCTTTAGATATGCCTCCCTCTTTCCATTTGATAAACATTTCTTTCTTCCTTTTTAGCACGTGTTTAAGTTCTGTGTTCATCCATCCTGGTTTCCTTAAATGCTTCCCATTCTTCCCTCTTTTCGGAATTGTTAACGATTGTGCTTTGAGAATCTCATTTTTCAAGATGTCCCATCCTTCCTGGACATTTTTGTCCTTAAGGATATCCTGCCATTGGATCCCTCCAATTCTCTTTCTGAGTCCTTAAAATCTGCCTTTCTGAAATCTAACCTTGACGTCTGAGTCTTCACAGGTCTTCCTCCTCTTGTTATGCAAAATTCTAAAATAGCATGGTCACTACCTCCTAGGGTCCCAGCCACTCTTAAGGGTATGCCACACTAAACAATATCGCTAACGGGATCGCTAAAAAACGTCACTATTTAGCGATCCCGTTAGCGATATTGTTCAGTGCGGCAGCTTCCAGCGACGAGCTTCCTGCTGTGATCTCGCTCGTCGCTGGAATCGTTCCGGACCCTATTTCATCGCTGGCGCTCCCGCTGGGTAAGTATCTTATCGCTGTGTGGCACCTTTTCTTAGCAATTTAGCGGTACTTTTGTACCACTAAAGTCGTTAAGAAGATCACTAACGGCGATAGCGTCGTTAACTATATCGCTAAATGTGGCTGCATTTAGCGATATAGAAACAATCCGCTAGCGATCGCATTAGTATGCGTCGTTATAGTGATCGCTAGCGGGATTGTTTAGTGTGGCAGTACCTTTACCTCCTCAACCATTTCCTCCCTGTTTATAATGATTAGATCCAAGGTAGCAGATCCCCTTGTTTTCTCCCCTACCTTTTGAAAGATAAAGTTGTCAGCAAGAGAGGATAAGAATTTCCTTGACCTGTTAGTTTTGCCTGAGAGAGATACCAACAAATGTCTGGATAGTTGAAATCTCCCATGACCACTATGTCATATTTTTTGGAGAACTTGGCCATTTGATGCATAAAGAGTTCATCCATATCTTCAGCTTGCATAGGTGGCCTGTAGTAAATGCCTACTATGGTGTCCTTTCCATTGTTCTGTCCTTGTATTCTTACCCAAACAGTTTCCACAGAACTACCAGTCTCTGAAGCATCAATTTCTGTGCAGATATACGCTTTTCTAACATACAATGCGACACCTCCTCCTCGTTTATCAAGTCTGTTTCTTGCAAATAAGTTGTATCCTTCTAGCCTTGTATTCCAATCATGTCTATCGTCCCACCAAGTTTCAGTGATTCCAATGACATCATACTTCTTCTCCTGCGTTAGTAGTTCCAATTCTCCTTGTTTGTTGCCCATGCTTTGTGCATTTGTATAAAAACATTTTAGTTTGTGATTGGTTTCTCTTCCTCCAATATTTTTATTATTTAGATTGTTTTGTCTTCGTTCTTCCTTTCCACTTCTAATAGCCGAGTTCTCAAAAGCATTTGTCAGGTGTATGGCTTTTTCTGGCGTTTTGCTTCCCTTCCCACATTGTTCTAGTTTAAATTAGGTATTTATTAGGTATGAAGTCATCCCTTTTTGCGGAGATCTTGATTTTGTCGGACTTAGTGGGTTTTGGGAGTCTTCAGGTGGTCTGGCAAAAGATTGTGATGGGAGCTGTTTGTTTTTCTGAGAAGATTTTTTAGATTCGTTCCTTTGTTCCATTGCTTTGGCAAGACGTAAGTCTCTCTTTTGGATTAATGCTATAAATTTAGTTGATTTTTTTAATTATCCCTCTAAGTAGTCAGATAAAGAGATCTCGTTGCCGAGATTTGAATTTCAGCAGGCGGCGGCCATGTTTCTGGAGACCAGCTTTCAGGACGACACGGTGTCGCAGCAGCGGAGCTGCGGGGGGCTTTCTGGCTAACAGCGAAATACCGGCGGAGCCCCCCACGCAGCACAGAGCCCCGCTGCTGCCCCAACACCACCACCACACGCAGGCTGATCGGGACCGCCACCAGAGGCCCCTGGCGGCCATGATCTTTCAGGAGGCCACCGCGTCGCAGCTGCGGGGGGCTTTCCGGCTAGGATGAAATGCCGGCGGAGCCCCCCACGCAGCACAGAGCCCCGCTGCTGCCCCGACACCACCACTGCACCACAGGGAGGCTGCATTGGGACCGCCGCCGGATTTGTGAGTACGGTATATTGCCACCCACAGAACACAGCCACCCCACAGTGCACAACCACCCCACAGTGCACAACCACCCCACAGAACACAGCCACCCCACAGTGCACAGCCACCCCAAAGTGCACAACCACCCCACAGTACACAGCCACCCCACAGAACACAGCCACCCAACAGAATACAGCCACCGCACCAGCCTTGACCACCGAACGACCCCAGTGACCACTCCTCTACCTGTGCTGATCCCTTCGCTGGTAAGCTGAATTCGGACTGTAAGACGGACCCCCATTTGACACATTATTTTTTTTCCCTATTTTCCTTCTGAAAATTTGGGGTGCGTCTTATGGTCCGATGCGTCTTATAGTCCGAAAAATACGTTACTTAATATTATACAGTTGTGTGAAACAAATTCTCCACCCCTTTAAATAAACTAGACTTCATTGTGAGTGATAACAAGATTTCTGCTTAATAGCACAGCAGAATCCTTTAAATATCCAGATAGTCAGTAAGGGTTATGTAACAAGAATTCAATGGTAATCACACAACCAGAGTTAGGTAGGATTGTAAATTTAGAATATTGTAAATTTAGAATATTGTAAATTAACCTCTTTAATTCTTATAGGGAACAATAAATAAGTAATTTTAGCACTGGGAGAGAATAAGCTGTTGTTTTGATTCTTTCTGATATCAGCTTTTATCACTCAGCTGATTTGCTGCAAGTACTGTGTTTTATGTTTATAGAGTTAAAACAAAACTCATATAATGACTCTATACCTTCAAGTTTGTGTAAAAATAGTAGATGGTATGTAATTAATAAACTATTCCTGTGAGCTGTTGCTCAGGCTGCCACTGTTGTATGCCTGTATAATTGCCAGTATAAGTAAAACAGACAGGATAGGATAGAGTTAAATCTCCATAGTAATTGTCCGAGTTAACTTTAGATTATGGTATGAAGAACAGTAAATTTGAGCTGTTGGTGTTTTTTTTTTTTTTTTTTTTAGTGGGTTTGACTGTTTTCCTGCCACTCCAGAGCTCCTAGAACTCCGTATGTTTAATGGCCGGTTTCTTCTCCCCACACACTCTGGTTTTCCCACCCAAAGTCAGTGAACTGTGAAACCTTATATGGCGCCTCTTGTCAGTGACTGGGAATTCCAACTGAGGTGATTTTTAACTCACCGCTTTCCTGTGTAGAGACACCAGGACCGGCACGGAGGCAGCTGCGTGTAATTCTGTCTTTGTTCCCGGAAGGTGCAGTTACTTTCTGTCACAAGCAGTAACAAGATGGCGGGTTCGGTGCTTTAGATGGTGCAGAGCTGACGGTCCTATGTCTTTAGTAGTACTTTGTGACTTCTAAGGTCCCGCCTTCTTGTAGAAATATTGCTGGCTCCTAGGTGTTGTTGATTTTAGAGTCCTCTATTAAGGAGAATGAGCTCTATTTCTGGGGCCTCAGCAACAAGATGGCGAATCCAATATGGTGACTAAAGGCAGGCAGGGAAGACACCTTCTTTACAACTTGATATCTCTGATTCCTGTCAGCTAGGGACTCAATCCTGGTCTTGTTTTAAAGCTTATAAGGTAAGTCTGCGAACTTATACCTCAATTTAAGCTTTTTTGTAGCTTTAAGGCTACTTTCACACTTGCGTTTTTTAGCGCTGCGCATCGAGCGCACATGAAACGCATAAAAAAAACCGCGTGCAAACGCGTGGAATCGCTGCGATATTTTGCAGTCGAAGTGTGCGCATTGCTTCAAAAAAACGCAGCGATTGTAAGCGATTGTATGCGATTTCAAGCGTTTTTGTATGCGTTTGCGTTTTTCCTGTGCAAAACACATGATGAAAATCCTTGAAAAATTGTTGCAACAGAACCCACCAATGGGATACCAGTGGGCGTGTCTTATTGAAAATATAAATAGAGCCTGTTCACAGCCCTTTTTTACATTTGCTTGGATTTGCCTTGATGAACATGGATCAGCTTATGCAGACTTTCTTCTTCAACCTTGATGTGGACATGGCTATGGCTCAGTCTTATGCCGTTGCTTGCCATGAACAAAGGGAGAGAGATAGACAGCGGAGACGGCAGCGGCGGCGTTTGTGGGTACATCCCATTGTAGAACTCCGGGAGAGCCGTGGAGCGTACCACACTCTCTACAGTGAGCTGCAGTCAAACCCGGAGAAATTTACCGACTACACCCGGATGTCACAACAATCCTTCATGGATTTACTTGCTCGGGTCCAACAATTAATAAGGAGACATTACACCCAGCTCCGTCGGGCGATTCCTCCAGAGGAAAGACTCCTGGTGACATTACGGTATGTATTATTGAGAAACCAATGCCTGCATAATTGTATATGCCATGTACTATTCCAAAGATGACAGAATTATTGTTCTGCCAGCTATTAAACAAAGACCTGCAGAATTATTTTTATGCCATTTTTTATTTTATTAATGTTTTACAAAAACATATACAATAATATTTGTTTTGTTATTTCTCTAGATTCCTTGCTACTGGAGAGAGCCTGTCTTCACTTCACTTCCAGTACAGGATTGGTATCTCCACGTTGTCAGGAATTGTTGTGGACACCTGCCGGGCATTGTGGACTGTTCTCTGTCCGGAATTTATGCCATGCCCACCACAGAAAAGTGGCTAGAAATAGCCGAGAAATTCTGGACAACCTGCAATTTCCCCAACTGTTTGGGAGCAGTTGATGGGAAACACATACGCATCATCAAACCCAAAACAACAGGCTCGGAGTACTATAATTACAAGAAGTACTATTCTACAGTTCTTATGGCCATTGCGGATGCAGACTGTATGTTTGTTGCGGTGGACATTGGGGCATTTGGCCGTGGGAATGACTCACAGGCGTTTAAGAACTCGGACATGGGACGGAGGTTGTATGGCAACCAGTTTAATTTCCCCATGCCACGGCCTCTTCCCCACACCGAAGGTCCACAAATGCCATTTGTCATGGTTGGGGATGAGGCATTCCAGATGAGCCAGCACCTGCTAAAACCGTACTCCAGCCGTGACTTGGACCACACCAAAAAATTTTCAATTACAGGCTGACCAGGGCAAGAAGAACTGTAGAGTGTGCCTTCGGTATACTGGTTTCCAGATGGCGCATTCTGGGCACAGCCATTCATCTGAAAGTGCAAACAGTGGATGAAGTTGTGAAGGCCTGTGTGGTGCTACATAACTTTGTCATGTCGAAAGAACACCCAAACTTTGAACTTGATGATGCAGCTCCTAACCCATTGCCTGAGTTCACTCAGCACCCTCTCAGGTCTTCTGTTGAAGTCAGCCAAATGAGAGACCAATTTGCGGCCTACTTCATGTCAGATGTAGGACGGGTGGATTGGCAAGAACAAATGGTGTAAAATAATGTTCTTGTCTGTATGTTAATAATTTTTTTTTTTTTTTATGTTAATAAAATACCTCTGTTTATACCTTTACCACGTGCAGTCTGTTTTTAAATTAAAAAACAATTATGAAATGGCAAGGTTTAACAGTGAATTCATGATGCATATTTTTGGCTGCATCATGAATTTAATTGTAATCCTGACTATGTTGTTAAGTATACATGCACACAAGTTGTATAACCTTTATTATTTATCCACTTTTGCTTCCAATTTCAGTGATGGTGGAGATAACACAACAATTATTTTTGTCACTGTGACTTGAATTGGAACGCAGAGATAATAAAGATTATACATCTTGTTCTATACCAATGCCTGGTGGCATGCTGAAGTGGTGATGCCCCAAATAACGCATTGGCACTTCAGAATGTATCAGGCCTGGGCAGGTGAGTACACATGAGTTCTAAACAGCAGCATCGCTACAGTATGCTTCTAATTAATGCAGACTGAAGCAACGCTGCTGGTTAAAACTCATGTCTATTCACCTGCCCAGGTGTGATAGTAATGACACAGGGCTGGGCAGGTGAGTACACATCAGTTCTAAACAGCAGCATCGCTACAGTATGCTTCAAATAAATGCAGACTGATAGTAATGATACAAGGTCAGGGTATTGTACATATAAAGTCTATTTTCACCATCATCTCCTCTATTTCTTCAACACACACTGAATAGAGGATGTGCTCAATTTCAAACTATATCTAGAATCCCTGGCCTTGTATCACAAAGTGAAATAATGTCAAAAACACACCACACTCATTAAACTTTTTAGTAAATCTGGCAAGGTTAAATAGATATGCCTTGCACTCAACACCATCCTCTATTCAGTCTGTGCAATATTAGCATACTGACAGACTGGTTGTGAAAAAAAAAGAATATATTTGTGTTTTGGAGTAAACATATCTCCATGAAGTACACAAACATGTGTCATTCCTGGAGTTATGTGTAGTCCAAAACCCAAAGTGTACGGCGCAGTGTGTGTACGGCGCAGTGTGTAAGCGGCGAAATAAACACAAAGCAAACCAAAATTACTAAAAGAAGATTGGCACATTTATTTTCTACAACAGGAAACCAACATTTGAATTGCCAAAATTTTTTTGGATTACATTTCTAGAGATCACATTCGGACTTTTTTGAGTAAAAAAAAAAATTATTGATATTCACACAAAGGTTTTGGATACATCAGATTAGTACAATTTGTGTCCAACATGACGATGGTATTGTCACTGCCCCATAAGTAATAGAAAATTAAGATTAGTACAATATGTGTACAACTAGCCATTGTTATTGTCACTGGCCCATAAGTAATAGAAAATCAGATTAGTACAGTGTTTGTGTACAAGATAAAAATTGGTATAGTCACTGGCCCATAAGTAATAGAAAAATCAGATTAGTACAGTGTTTGTGTACAAGATAAAAATTGGTATAGTCACTGCCCCATAAGTAAGAGAAAAATCAGATTATTACAGTGTTTGTGTACAAGATAAAAATTGGTATAGTCACTGGCCCATAAGTAATAGAAAAATCAGATTAGTACAGTGTTTGTGTACAATATAAAAATTGGTATAGTCACTGGCCCATAAGTAAGAGAAAAATCAGATTATTACAGTGTTTGTGTACAAGATAAAAATTGGTATAGTCACTGGCCCATAAGTAATAGAAAAATCAGATTAGTACAGTGTTTGTGTACAAGATAAAAATTGGTATAGTCACTGGCCCATAAGTAAGAGAAAAATCAGATTATTACAGTGTTTGTGTACAAGATAAAAATTGGTATAGTCACTGCCCCATAAGTAAGAGAAAAATCAGATTATTACAGTGTTTGTGTACAATATAAAAATTGGTATAGTCACTGCCCATAAGTAAGAGAAAAATCAGATTATTCAGTGTTTGTGTACAAATAAAAATTGGTATAGTCACTGGCCCATAAGTAAAGAAAATCAGATTATTACAGTGTTTGTGTACAATTAAAAATTGGTATAGTCACTGCCATAAGTAAGAAAATCAGATTATCAGTGTTGTGTACAAGATAAAAATTGGTATAGTCACTGGCCCATAAGTAAGAGAAAAATCAGATTATTACAGTGTTTGTGTACAAGATAAAAATTGTATAGTCACTGGCCCATAAGTAATAGAAAAATCAGATTAGTACAGTGTTTGTGTACAAGATAAAAATTGGTATAGTCACTGCCCATAAGTAATAGAAAAATCAGATTATTACAGTGTTTGTGTACAAGATAAAAATTGGTATAGTCACTGCCCATAAGTAAGAGAAAAATCAGATTACAGTGTTTGTGTACAATATAAAAATTGGTATAGTCACTGCCCATAAGTAAGAGAAAATCAGATTAGTACAATGTGTGTACAACATGCAATTGGTATAGTCACTGCCCCAGAAGTTGGATAGAAATGTGATTTGTACAGATAATATTACAAATTTTTATTGCGAATGACGTTTTGGTGGTGATTTCGATACTCTGGGGGTGTGCAGAGATGAAGAGCGGCTGGAAAGCGAGAGGGTTGAGGGAAGGGGAACATATTAGTGGTGAAGGAGATCAAACAAGTAGAGGAAAGTTGAGACAAATAGAGGAGAGGGTGAGGACGACAAGTTTGTCTTTTTTCTTGGGGACGGAGGCTTGCATGGACCGAACTACTTTGTCGCCTTGTGTGGTTGACGTGCTTGGACCAAGAATAGTGTGTGGGTCACCGCTCTCATGCTCGTTGGCTGGCTGACGTGGCGGTTGGACAAATTGTTGGCAGTGCTTGATGCACAGGGTTGGCGGTGTTCAGGGGAGTGGGTGGCTTTGAATGATTGTTGTGACTGGTGGCGGTTCAAGGAAGTGGGTGGCCGAAATTGATTGACGGGTGGATACTCTAGGTCATGGGTGCTGTGGCCGGAAATTGTTGACGACTGGTGGCGGTACTCATAGGATCATTGGTTGCTGTGGCCGGAAATTGTTGACGACTGGTGGCGGTACTCATAGGATCAGTGGGTGCTGTGGCCGGAAATTGTTGACGACTGGTGCGGTACTCATAGGATCATTGGTTGCTGTGGCCGGAAATTGTTGATGACTGGTGGCGGTACTCATAGGATCAGTGGGTGCTGTGGCCGGAAATTGTTGAAGACTGGTGGCAGTACTCCTAGAAGGAGAAGTGGGTGTGGTGGCCCAAGCAGGTACTGCGGTGGCTTGAGTCCATGACTGTGGACCACTGTCTGTGGTGGTGTTGCTCCACACAGGAGCAGCGCTTGCCATGGTGGTGGTGACGTTGGAGTGTCCAACAGTACTCGGACTTGTGGTGGTGTAGTGGTGACTCGCAATGGTGGTGGCCGTGCAGTGGTATGCAGCAGAAGTCGGTAGTGATGTCTGTCGAATCAGTGGTTGGCAACCACTGATGCTGCGCGTACCGATTCTGCTGCATATACTGCAAGTAAGCATTTTTGCAGGCCTGCATCACACCCAGCTGTTGCTCAGGACTAAGGTGATCCGCCATGCCCGTTCTATTTTACTAAAAAAATGGTGCGCTGGTCTGTTGAGGTCGGCCTCCAGGCGATCAAGACGCTGTTCGACATTGTTGAAGCGGTGATCCATGTGGGTAAAACCACGTTCCATCAGTGAAAAACCGCTTCCAACTCTGCCTCCAAGTGTCTTGATATTGCCTTGAAAGGACTCGCTCAAGTGAACAAACTCGGGCAAGACATTACTGTCCAAGGCCCTCTGCCGCTGGCGGGAAGTGCCCGCATAACCAGTGGCAGAGACCTGGGAGAGGGGAACACCTGATGGACCAGCTTCCTGATCACCAGCTGTCCGTGTTGCTGACCTGCAAGTTGCTTCCAGGCTGTCTGATGGCTGGGACGAGTCAAGGTTGTCCGAGGAAGGACCGCTTCAGGGACAGGCTGCATGGTGCTGCTCCAGGTGCTGTGGAAAGAAAAACAAAACATTACTATAATGCATGAACAAGAAGCATCAGCTGTAGAAAAGAAAATAAATTAAAAACTTAAAAAAAATAAAATAAAATAAAATACTTACGCTCTGCTAGCAAGGACCGGTCTCAGGAACGCCAACTCGCGATAATAGCGATATTTTTTTCTGGGCCTTGCTGCAGAACCACTGCGAACCTGTCCCTCTGCTCGAACATCAGTGTTGAAGCGGTCCTTCATCGAGCGCCATCGTGTGCGGATTTTGTTCACTGTTGATCAAAAAAAAAAAAAAATTATACAATGGAGTCTGTGCAAAATCACTCTCAACACACATACCTGAATGAAAATTTAAAACTGTTAATGCAGCATTAGAAAAAACTCAAGAATCCACAAGTCAGTGACTGTTGAACCACATGACACTGTTGTGTTTGCTGTTAGAATATATCTGGCAGCAAAAACAACAGTACCATGAGGAACAAGAGTGACTGGGCAATAACAAACTCAATAGAATGCACAACACAAAGCTCAAGAATCCACAAGTCAGTGACTGTTGAAACACATGACACTGTTGTGTTTGCTGTTAGAATATATCTGGCAGCAAAAACAACAGTACCATGAGGAACAAGAGTGACTGGGCAATAACAAACTCAATAGAATGCACAACACAAAGCTCAAGAATCCACAAGTCAGTGACTGTTGAAACACATGACACTGTTGTGTTTGCTGTTAGAATATATCTGCAAGTAAACCCATCAGTAGCCTCAGGAACAAGAGTGAGTGCAACATAAAAACAAACAATTGAATGCAGAACAAATAGCAATAGCATACACAGGGCAGTCACTTTTGAACCAGAGGGCACTGTTGTGTTTGCTGGCAGAATATATCTGCAAGTAAACCCATCAGTAGCCTCAGGAACAAGAGTGAGTGCAACATAAAAACAAACAATTGAATGCAGAACACATAGCAATAGCATACACAGGGCAGTCACTTCTGAACCAGAGTGGGTTTGCTGGCAGAATATATCTGCAAGTAAACCCATCAGTAGCCTCAGGAACAAGAGTGAGTGCAACATAAAAACAAACAATTGAATGCAGAACAAATAGCAATAGCATACACAGGGCAGTCACTTTTGAACCTGAGGGCACTGTTGGGTTTGCTGGCAGAATATATCTGCAAGTAAACCCATCAGTAGCCTCAGGAACAAGAGTGAGTGCAACATAAAAACAAACAATTGAATGCAGAACACATAGCAATAGCATACACAGGGCAGTCACTTTTGAACCAGAGGGCACTGTTGGGTTTGCTGGCAGAATATATCTGCAAGTAAACCCATCAGTAGCCTCAGGAACAAGAGTGAGTGCAACATAAAAACAAACAATTGAATGCAGAACACATAGCAATAGCATACACAGGGCAGTCACTTTTGAACCAGAGGGCACTGTTGGGTTTGCTGGCAGAATATATCTGCAAGTAAACCCATCAGTAGCCTCAGGAACAAGAGTGAGTGCAACATAAAAACAAACAATTGAATGCAGAACAAATAGCAATAGCATACACAGGGCAGTCACTTTTGAACCAGAGGGCACTGTTGGGTTTGCTGGCAGAATATATCTGCAAGTAAACCATCAGTAGCCTCAGGAACAAGAGTAAGTGCAACATAAAAACAAACAATTGAATGCAGAACACATAGCAATAGCATACACAGGGCAGTCACTTTTGAACCAGAGGGCACTGTTGGGTTTGCTGGCAGAATATATCTGCCAGTAAACCCATCAGTAGCCTCAGGAACAACAGTGAGTGCAGCATTACAGAGAATGAAAATACTTACTAAACGCCTTTTTGAGGTTTGGAGAGGCGCTGTTCCAGCCATCCATCAACGCTGCGGCCACCTCGTTCCATAGCCGCCGGGTCACCACATTGTCCTTGTACAGGGGATCTCGGCTGTCCCACAACGGGACACGATCATGGACCTGGCAGATGAGGGCATTGTTGTCCACATACAGGTCGTCGTCCCGTTGTGGAACCTAGAAGAAACAAAAACAAAATTACAATCTTGTATATTTTTTACCAAAAAAGAAAAATAGGAGTAGAAAAGAAATAGACATTCAAAGGCTATATACTTACATTCCGTCTCGCCACCGGGACTTGACTCGGCTGCGACTGCTCCTGAGACTCCTCAATGCCCGTGTCCGTCGATGATGTCTGAAAAAGGAAACCAAATTTTAGCCATTTGTAGAATCTAAGCTATACTTACCCAAAGGCAGGAAGATACTCACATCATGCTCTGCTTCGGCCAGTTCTTGCCGGGATGGGGAATATTCAGATCCAGAAGACATGCTGCAAATAAAAAAAAAAAACATGAACACATATTACATTAGAAGGACAGCCTGTCATTTGTTTAAAGAATACTCACATTCTTGCACTTTGAATCGGTCTTGAGTCCAGGCGCAGTGTCTCCAGGCAATATTCTGGCTGTTGTGGTCCAAAACTTACCAGTCTCCAGGCACTGTAGTATGTTGCTTGTTGTTTGCAGGCCTTTTTATAGGGATCCAGGCTGTATCTTCAGGTCTTATCAGCAAGCAGTCTCCAGGCAGTCTGAGTAGGGGTCTGTGTGGCACTGACACCTTCCTTTTTCTATACTCCTTATATCTAAACTCCTCACAAACAATGTATCTTGTCTAGGGGGTCATTTGACAAGTGTCTAGACATTGTTTACTAAAAAATCGCGTGCGCGCACAAGCGCTGACAAGCGCACAGCCACACGCACGCCAGCGCCCACATAGACGGCAATGATATTTTTATGCGCATAGCGTGCACACACGTGCGCAAGCGCCTTTTTAAATTGGAGTGCTGAAAAAAAAAATGCAACATGTAGCGTCTAGCGCGTCTGGGCGCACACCTGGAAAATGCGTTGCGCATGTCAAACGCTAATGAGCGCGTGCAAGCGCAAGACACTGCGCCCGCCATGTTAATGATAGGGGAACATTGTGCATGCGACCAATAGCGCACGATGCGCAGCGCTAAAAAACGCAAGTGTGAAAGTAGCCTAAGGGGAATCTTAGTCAGAGCTCCAAGCTCCTGCGACTTTACATGCCCAGAGCTAGGCCACGCCCCATAATCTGCTTTTGAAACGGTAAACATATTTAAAAAAATTAACTTCATTAATTTGACATGATTAACCCCTTTCTGCCAGCTGACGAAATAGTACGTCAGCTGGCAGTATCCCCTGCTTTGAGGTGTGCTCCGGTGGTGAGCCCACCTCAAAGCCGCGACATGTCAGCTGTTATAAACAGCTGACATGTGCCCGCAATAGGCGCAAGCGGAATCGTCATCTGCTCGCGCAGATTAACCCAATTGCTAAACTTCGTAGCGAGAAAAAAAATCAAAACGCCAGAATTCCTTTTTTTTTGGTCACCACGACATTGCATTAAAATGCAATAACGGGCGATGAAAAGAAAATCTCTGCACAAAAGTGGTGTCAAACGTCAGCTCGGCACGAAAAAAATGAGCCCTCACCCGGCACCAGATCATGAAAAATGGAGACGCTACGGGTCTCGTAAAGTGGTGCAATATTTTTTTTTTTCCAAACTTCGGAATTTTTTTTCACTACTTAGATATAAGAGAACCTAGACATGTTTGGTGTCTATGAACTCACTTCAAAGCCGCGACATGTCAGCTGTTATAAACAGCTGACATGTGTCCGCAATAGGCGCAAGCAGAATCATCATCCGCTCGCGCCTATTAACTAGTTAAATCCCGCTGTCAAAGTTGACAGCGGGCATTTAACTACAGCTTTTTGCCGCCGGGCCGGAAATGCGCACATCGCCGACCCCGTCACGTGTACGGGGTCGGTGTTGCCTTGACAACCAGAGGTCTCATAGAGACCTTTATGGGTGTTGCCGACACATTGCTTTGAGCGCCGCCCAGTGGTCGGCGCTCACAGCAATGCAGTAAATCTGCTACATATTGGCGATCTGCTCATCACCCACATGTAGCAGAGGCGATCGAGTTGTGGCAGCTTCTAGCCTCCATAGTTGAAGAAAGCCAAAAGTAAAAGAAAAAAGAGTTTTAATTTTTTTTTTTTTTTTAAAGTTCAAATCACCCCCCCTTTTGCCCCAATCAAAATAAAACAATAAAAAAAAAAATCACACATACACATATTAGGTATCGCCGCGTTCAGAATTGCCCGATCTATCAATAAAAAAAAGGATTAACCCAATTGCTAAACTTCGTAGCGAGAAAAAAAATCAAAACGCCAGAATTCCTTTTTTTTTGGTCACCACGACATTGCATTAAAATGCAATAACGGGCGATGAAAAGAAAATCTCTGCACAAAAGTGGTGTCAAACGTCAGCTCGGCATGAAAAAAATGAGCCCTCACCCGGCACCAGATCATGAAAAGTGGAGACGCTACGGGTCTCGTAAAGTGGTGCAATATTTTTTTTTTTCAAAACTTTGGAATTTTTTTTCACTACTTAGATATAAGAGAACCTAGACATGTTTGGTGTCTATGAACTCGTAATGATCTGGGGAATCATAATGGCAGGTCAGTTTTAGCATTTAGTGAACCTAGCAAAAAAGCCAAACAAAAAACAAGTGTGATTGCATTTTTTTTTCAATTTCACCGCACTTGGCATTTTTTTCCCGTTTTCAAGTACAATACATGGTAAAACCAATAGTGTCCTTCAAAAGTACAACTCGTCCCGCAAAAAATAAGCCCTAACATGGCCATATTTACGGAAAAATAAAAAAGTTATGGCTCTGGAAAGAAGGGGAGCGATAAATGAAAACGCAAAACAGAAAATTTGACCATTTTTTGGGGGTTTAACCAAGGGGCATGGGGAAAAAATTTGTGTGGGCTCCCGTGCAATTTTCTGCACCGTAACCAAAGGGGCATGGTAAAAAATTTGCGTGGGCTCCCGCGCAATATTCTGCGCCAGAGTGGGAAAGCTGACGGCTGCGGTCTGGTATTTGTAGCCAGGGGGGGCGCCAATATCCATGGCCCCTTCCTAGGCTATGAATATCAGCCCGCAGCTGTCTGCATAGCCTTTACTGGCTATAAAAATAGGGGGACCCAAAAAAAAAAATTTTAATGAAATAAATAAACACAGTTTTTGACCAAATTTTATTTTCCTGGTATCCGACCGAAGCCCTCGTTCTCCTAGGAAAAAAAAAAATAAAGCAATTGTATACTCCCTGGTCCGACGCAGTCCATTCATATCGCGTGTCCCTCGACGATTTGCCATGGAGAACAGTCACATCAGGAGATGTGAGTGCTCTCCATGGCTCTTGCAACACACTGACAGGAGCAAAGCTCCTGCAGTGTGTTACTGTGCATGCGCGAGAGTTTACCGGAGTTCATTGACTCCGGTACTCTCGCTTTACGGCACAGCTGCGTGGGAAAATGCTCACGCAGCTCTACTGCTTTAAAGTGACAGCACGGAGCTGCAGAACTCCGGTAAACTCCGCGATACACTGCCCGGAGCTTTGCTCCGGGCAGTGTATCGCCGGAGGACAGAACAGATCGCCGTGGGACACTCGATTGGGATATCTGCGGACCAGGGAGTATTTATTGGTTTATTTTTTTGGATTTTTTCCTAGGGGACTAGGGCTTCGGGGAAGGGAAGGTGTGCTGTGTGGTGAGTATGTACTCTGTGTTGCATGTTGTATGTACTGTCTGTCATGTATGTTACATGTATTGTATGTTACGTGTATGTTATGTGTTTTGTGTTTTCTTCACTCACAATTGTGCTCAATCACCAGACACAGAGACTATTCTCCCATCCTATAGCCGGATGGGAGTAGCAGTCCCATATGGCTACTGAGCACAATTGTCGCACTATCGTCGCATGGGGACTGACAGACACAGACAGACGCAAACAGACAGACTTCACACAGACTGACACACACATACGTACCAAATCAATCAGACGGCCTACGTCCATCCCCATGCGACGATAGCTCTCCATCCTGCTAGCAATGGCGACGTCTTCACACACACAAATCCCCGCCCACACACTTCCTCCCGCCTGATATCACTTCCCCCTTTGACACCCCAGTCCGCAGCAAAACCGCAGATCTTTTTTTCATCTGCGGGTTTGACGGACATAATAGAACTCAATGGGTGTGGAACCGCTACGAAACCGCAAAAAGAATTGATATGCTGCGGAAAAAAACGCGCGGTCAATCCGCGCGTTTTTTTCCGCAGCATGTGCACAGCAGACCTGCGGTTCCCATAGGAATACATTGGCTGTGCACTGTCCTGCGGGTTAGATGCGTTTCCGCTGCGTTGAAAAACGCAGCGGAAACGCATAAAAAAACGCAATGTGTGCACAGGGCCTTATAGTTGGGGTAGAGGTGCCATCTGGTGAGGTTTATGCTTGGGGGAGGTGCTGACTCATGGGAGTTTATGCTTGGGGGAAGGGGCTTCCGATGGGGGTTTATGCTTGTGGGAGTAGAAATCCGATGGGGGTTTATGCTGGGGGAGCTGGACGTTCGATGATGCTCATGGTTGGGGGTGGCCGTCAGATGGAGGTTTATGCTGGGGGGGGAGTGGACGTCGAACGGGGATTTATGCTTGGGGGTTGGACATCCGATGGGGGTTTCTGCTGGGGTGGTGGACATCCCATGGAGGTTTATGCTGGGGGTGTGGACATCCGATGGGGGTTTATGCTGGGTGGAGTGGTTTTCCGATGGGGGTTTATGCTGGGGGGGATTGGATGTCCGATGGGGTTTATGCTGCAGGGAGTGGTTGTCCGATGGAGGTTTATGCTGAGGGGGAGTGGACGTCCGATGGGGGTTTATGTGGGGGGGGGAAGTGGATGTCTGATGAGGGTTTATGCGGGGGGGGTGGAGTGGATGTCCGATGAGGATTTATGCTGGGGGTTTATGCTTGGGAAGCGGGGTGGGTGGCGTCCAATGGGAGTAATGCTTGGGTGGATGGACATCCGATGGGGGGGGTTTATGCTTGGGGATGGGTGGGGGTTTATATGATGGGGATTCACCCCTTGGGGGGGGAAGGGGGCGTCTGGGGATTTACGCTTGGGAGGGGTCGTTGTGAGTGCTTTGCTGGGTTTATACTGTGGGGTCCACTGATGTCACGCTGTCTAATGATATGTATACAATGTCAGTAAACTATTAATACAGGAACAACACTCTATACAACAACTAGTATAGCAACATCAGCATGTAAGTATAGAATAGATTTACCTGACACGATATCTGCTGAACTCAGGGTTAATCTTGAGGACTTGATGAGCTGAAACAGGAAAGAGGTGGACCGGGATCTAACCTGACCCTAAACTGGGGTCCTAACTAATCCCTCACCTTGGAGGTACTGATAATGGTTCAGAGGTCCAAGTCACCAACCTAACCCTGTCTCCTATCAGACCCTGAACCCTGTAATCAGTCCTAAGAAGGATCCTGACTACCACCAAAGGGATGTGGGCTGATCTTAGCTAAATACACAGATTAGACAAATAAGACAGACAGGATAACACTCGCTTGCATACACACTCAAACACCAAAGGAACATAAATGGTCTGGGAAATAAACTCTAACCAAGTTGAGCCCAGAACAACTAAGGAGCTCACAACTAAAGTCTATACAGATTCATTCCTATCTGTGGTCTGCATGAAGGTTTCACTGGCAACTCCCCAAGCAGACAACCAGGAATTTAAAGGAAACCAATCAACAAATAATCAATTGCAGCCGGGAGAAACTGCACCCAGTCCCAGCACCGAGCACAGACAGAATTAACTCGCTAGCTGCCAAACACAAAGAAACAGCAGCTCAGCTGTGAGAAGTCAAAATGTTCAACCGCGACGATCTTCGTGGCAATGCACACATGACAGTACCCCCCCTTCTACGAGGGGCCTCCGGACCCTCAGGGCCAGGCCTGCCCGGGTGAGTTCTGTGGAAGGTCCGAACCAAACGATCTGCGTTAACATCAGACGCAGGGACCCACGTCCTCTCCTCTGGACCATACCCCTTCCAATGCACCAAGTACTGAAGGGACCGGCGATTCAGACGTGAGTCAATGATCTTTGATACTTGAAATTCCAAGTTACCATTGACCAACACAGGAGGAGGAGGTAGAGGTGACGGTATGACTGGTGCCACATACCTTTTAAGTAATGACTTGTGGAACACATTATGAATTTTAAACGTAGGAGGGAGGTCCAGACAAAATGCCACAGGATTAATTATGGAACTGATCCTGTACGGCCCGATGAATCTGGGACCCAGTTTCCAGGAGGGCACTTTAAGTTTTATATTCCTGGTAGACAACCATACCAGATCGTTCACATTCAGATCTGGACCAGAAACTCTCCTCCTATCAGCCATACGTTTGAAACGGTTCCCCATCGCACTCAGATTATTCAATACACCTCTCCACACAGAAGCAAGTGACGACGAGAAACGCTCCTCCTCAGGAACCCAGAAGGGCCCCCCCCATTGAAAGTACAAAACTGGGGATGAAAACCATATGCCCCAAAAAACGGGGACTTTTTTATACATCACTTGCCATATACCACATGATATGTTGATCTCAGCCAGGTGTTTATTTATTTAATAATCCGTGCTGCCATTTTCCCATACTGTCTTCTGATAACGCACTATACCAATATGAATTTTGCTGTGACACCCTTTTACTTTATAAATGATGCATACAGATGTTTACACATCACCTGTCATTTACCACATGCTGCTTTGATCTCTGTTAGGTGTTTATTAATTAGTCCTTGTTGCCTGCAGATTTGTCTTCCATACTGTCTTATGATAATGTACTAAATCAGTACTCATATTACTGTTATGCCCCTTTTGACGCATACTGATGCTGCAAGCCTGTTATGTATATCGCTTTAAGCTAATGTATAAGATCGCAATATTTATTGCTGTAAACTCCTTTATGCTTGTACTAACACGCCTCTCTTTCATTCACTTTAGAGCCGCTTGTATTAAATACTATAATGCTGCCACGTCATCCTGTTGGGCACATCTCCATCGCACGCACGCCGCTCCTTTACTCCTCCCACCTATAGGACGGCCTCTGGTTACCTAGTATTCACTTGGAACACATGTCCATTAACTTCCTGCCACCTTACTTCCTGTCTAATGCTCTGTTTGACTGACACTATAGTCCCGCCTCTTCCTCTCATATACATGCTGCTTTCTAGCTTTCTCTGCGCTCAGACTAGCGGTGGACACCGCGTCCAATGCAGAGACCTATCCTCACTGCCGGACTCCTTCACAACAGGTCAGTCACAGACAAGTATAGCGGCTCCACCGCTTCACCATCACATTGATAGTTGTGATATTTATGGTATCTATGTTTTGCGCTGTTTCTACAGGTTACTAGTGCAATAGAGGCATTGTCCTCTTCCTCATCTCACCCCACCAATACAGGGTATGTCACATCTACAGGCATAGGCACAAAATCTACTTATACATAAAAGAATATCGGCACTTACGTTTATCTTATTTTCACCTACAGCTATATCCAGCCCTTTCTTTCTTCCCTATGTGGATCAACCCCCTTCCCAGTAGTATCTGGTATGTCCTCACCATATATATTCTTTCTGCCTTTGTGACACCTCTGATACAACTCTGACCTATGATTGCTCCCTAAATCTCCTGAAGCATTGTATACAACTACTCTCTACCTTTACTATTGACCAAATTTTGATTGTACATACTTTATTTTGTTAATATAATTTTTTCTTCTGTTTTTTATAAATGTAGTGACTGATGAAGGTCCATGATATAGGACCGAAACGTTTCGTGTTACTACTGTGAATAAAAATCTTTATTCTCACTATACTAAAGTTGAGTGCCGAGTTCATTTTCTATTAGATACGGTGTGGGAACCTACTCTGGCACCTTCTTGGTTGTGCACACGGTTATTTTTTCATATGATATACCCATACGTGTAGCACGCCATCTTTGGTCATGTCACTATCCTCTCTCACTTTTTCGTATAATGCTGATGAGACATCGAGCATCCTAGCTCAGACCACCCTTTCAAGTGATTTCCTCAAGGCTCCCCTCGGGAGACCCGTGGACGCGATTTAGAGAGAGAATTACGCCACCGCACAAACCTAGAATTGCACTGTGCCACTCTCACTGAATATATTAGAGTTCAGAGAATTCCACGGGGCCTACGAGTACCCCTTCGTCCCACCCTCTTCTCTGACTCCACTGAATATTGTCAAAAATATGAACAAATACTTAACAAGTGCTCTTTCGACCTCATGCTTTTAACCGTAGAGAACTTGCAGAAGGCCATAGCTACCAGCACCGAGAAAGTTGGCTCCATCGAGGCACAACTGTCTTCCACGGGGACACCAGAGGAAATCTCCTCCTTAAAATCACAGATAAATAACAACATAATTCAACACAGAAAGGACATAGAGGATCGCAAGCGCCAGAAATTTGCCCGAGATCTAGAGGACTATAACCTAAATCGTGTCTACAAGTGGCGAGAGAGACCCTCTTCATGGCGATCTTCCTATTGTCCAGGTCAAAGATCTTCAACCGATGCCTCTACCTCCGGCTCAGAACAGGACAGAGGTGGCCTTTCTTCTGCTCCTATTCCTTTTTTAGGCCCACGCAGACGCCAAACAAGACGAAGAGGACCAGACGGGGGCACAGACCGAAGGGACAATCTGAATCAAATACGGACAACTCGTTCCCAGGTATGTGCCCACTCGTCATTAACATCTCATCCAGGACTTTGAGTATTGCAGAATATTATGTCCTCCAAAAAGGACTCTCCTTCTGCCCCTCTTACAAATATAGGACATTTGAACTTGAAATGGACCTTCAAAGGTTTTTTCGTTCCCTACGACTACGGGTGTATTTTTCTCAACCTCCCGCACCTAGACCTATACAGTCTCCGGGAGAACCGGGACGACTCTCAGCCACTACTCTGGGCCTGAGAACAAAGAGCCTCTTCAGACCTCCCCCTGGATCGAACGCTCTTGAGACCTTTATTGATTTCATTTATTCCTCTTTCCATGGTCTTAAATCTGACATGGAAAAAGGCAAATTACACTACCCACATAACCTCACGGCTACTGATCATCATGCCCTTAAATCCTTACAAGATGATAAAAATATCATCATAAAACCTGCGGATAAAGGGGGTGCAATTGTCGTGATGGACCGCTCATATTACATCTCTGAGGCACTCCGGCAACTCGACAACATCACTATTTATCAGAAATTACCGCGTGATCCCACCAATGATATACGGACCCACATTAGCGACACACTAAGACAACATTGTGATGCAGGCATCCTGGACAGTAAAACTCATGAGTTTCTAATCTCTCATAATCCGATCATCCCTGTATTCTACATACTCCCCAAAATCCATAAGAACCTCCAGCAACCCCCTGGCAGGCCAATCGTGGCCGCCTCGGACTCCATTTTCTCACCATTGGCAATTTATCTAGAAAAAAAATCTTCACTCCTCTAATCAAAACTAGCAAATCATTCATTTTGGACACTGGAGCGTTTCTGGACATGATCCGCTCCATCAATCAAGTTCCAGCTAATTCCCTATTAGTCACATTTGACGTAAAAGACCTCTACACTTCCATACCTCATGAGAACGGTATACGGTCTGTCCAACGCTTACTTGAAAAATCGGACTTTAATCCAGCAGAGATCGCTCTCTGTCTGGATCTGTTAACCATCGTACTTAAACACAACTACTTTATGTTCCAGGATGATTTCTACCTGCAGATACGCGGGACCGCGATGGGCTCGAACGTAGCACCCCATATGCAAATTGCTACATGGCCCATTTTGAGGAGACATTGATCTA
This sequence comes from Oophaga sylvatica, assembly GCA_033576555.1. Taxonomy (NCBI): domain Eukaryota; kingdom Metazoa; phylum Chordata; class Amphibia; order Anura; family Dendrobatidae; genus Oophaga; species Oophaga sylvatica. Next base: position 33,749 of record JARQOD010002599.1, on the reverse strand, counting down.
CACAAACCCTCTATTCAAGAACAACGCCATTGTCTGGAAACGTTACATAGACGATGTCTTCTGCATATGGGGGGGCACGTTCGAGTCCTTAGCACTCTTTCATCAATTTCTGAATTGCTCTTGGCCCGGACTCAGCTTTACCATCTCACACGACCACTCCAGGATCAATTTCCTAGACACTGTGATTATAAAGGATTCCAGTGGCTGTTTATCCACTGATCTATATGTCAAACCGACAGATCGTAACAGCTTACTTCATTTTAATAGCTTCCATCCAGTCGCCATGAAGAAATCCATTCCGACATCCCAATTCTATCGGGTCAAAAAGATCGTCTCCGATCATACCACTCAGGAAACCCGCCTCTCAGAAATGAATTCAAAATTTAGAGAGAGGGGCTATCCACAAGGGGTCCTGGATCGTTCCAGAACTACGGTCACTCGCAATAAACAAGATATGGGGGGCAGAATTGCTTTCGTACACCATTACCACCCCTATGCGTATATATTACACAAATCAATTCGCCAACATTGGCCGCTCCTCCAGACTGCGCACCCGGACATTAAAGAATTCTCTAGACCTTTTCTCCCATGCTTCCGCCGTGCACCCAACCTAAGGGATGCATTGATAAGAGCTGACTTAGGCCCTAAAAAATCAGGAACTACACAACAATTCCTGAAAAAACCAAGAACGGGCACTTTCCCATGTCTGGGATGCACTCAATGTAATAACGTACTCAGAGGAGAAACCATCCATCACCCATATACGGGAAAAACATTTAGAGTCCGTGGTTTCTTTACTTGCGACACGGCCTTTGTGATATACGTGATTAAGTGTCCTTGTGGGTTATTATATGTTGGGGAAACTAGTCAACCTGTAAAACAACGCATTTCAAAACACAAATCAACCATAAGATGTAAGAATACCTTACTCCCCATCCCACACCACTTCATCACAATGGGACATACCATAGCCCAATTAAAATACCAAGTTTTGGAACAAATACCACATTCACGACGAGGAGGCGACCGCATACGTCAATTGAAAAGGAGAGAGGCGTATTGGATACACACCCTAGACACTCTATCACCTAAGGGTCTTAATCGTGAATACGATTTACTCTCCTTCATGTAATTCTGCATATGACCACTGAGGCTATAATTCCCCCACCCCCCTTTTTTATACATCACTTGCCATATACCACATGATATGTTGATCTCAGCCAGGTGTTTATTTATTTAATAATCCGTGCTGCCATTTTCCCATACTGTCTTCTGATAACGCACTATACCAATATGAATTTTGCTGTGACACCCTTTTACTTTATAAATGATGCATACAGATGTTTACACATCACCTGTCATTTACCACATGCTGCTTTGATCTCTGTTAGGTGTTTATTAATTAGTCCTTGTTGCCTGCAGATTTGTCTTCCATACTGTCTTATGATAATGTACTAAATCAGTACTCATATTACTGTTATGCCCCTTTTGACGCATACTGATGCTGCAAGCCTGTTATGTATATCGCTTTAAGCTAATGTATAAGATCGCAATATTTATTGCTGTAAACTCCTTTATGCTTGTACTAACACGCCTCTCTTTCATTCACTTTAGAGCCGCTTGTATTAAATACTATAATGCTGCCACGTCATCCTGTTGGGCACATCTCCATCAGCACGCCGCTCCTTTACTCCTCCCACCTATAGGACGGCCTCTGGTTACCTAGTATTCACTTGGAACACATGTCCATTAACTTCCTGCCACCTTACTTCCTGTCTAATGCTCTGTTTGACTGACACTATAGTCCCGCCTCTTCCTCTCATATACATGCTGCTTTCTAGCTTTCTCTGCGCTCAGACTAGCGGTGGACACCGCGTCCAATGCAGAGACCTATCCTCACTGCCGGACTCCTTCACAACAGGTCAGTCACAGACAAGTATAGCGGCTCCACCGCTTCACCATCACATTGATAGTTGTGATATTTATGGTATCTATGTTTTGCGCTGTTTCTACAGGTTACTAGTGCAATAGAGGCATTGTCCTCTTCCTCATCTCACCCCACCAATACAGGGTATGTCACATCTACAGGCATAGGCACAAAATCTACTTATACATAAAAGAATATCGGCACTTACGTTTATCTTATTTTCACCTACAGCTATATCCAGCCCTTTCTTTCTTCCCTATGTGGATCAACCCCCTTCCCAGTAGTATCTGGTATGTCCTCACCATATATATTCTTTCTGCCTTTGTGATACCTCTGATACAACTCTGACCTATGATTGCTCCCTAAATCTCCTGAAGCATTGTATACAACTACTCTCTACCTTTACTATTGACCAAATTTTGATTGTACATACTTTATTTTGTTAATATAATTTTTTCTTCTGTTTTTTATAAATGTAGTGACTGATGAAGGTCCATGATATAGGACCGAAACGTTTCGTGTTACTACTGTGAATAAAAATCTTTATTCTCACTATACTAAAGTTGAGTGCCGAGTTCATTTTCTATTAGATACGGTGTGGGAACCTACTCTGGCACCTTCTTGGTTGTGCACACGGTTATTTTTTCATTCTTCAAAAGCTAACTTAATGGCCAAAAGTTCCCTATTGCCGATATCATAATTCCTTTCGGCGGACGACAATTTCTTAGAAAAGAAAGCGCACGGATGCCATTTACCAGGGGACGGACCCTGGGACAATATAGCACCCACCCCTACGTCAGACGCATCCACCTCCACAATGAACGGCTGAGATGCATCTGGTTGGATGAGAACGGGTGCCGAAGCAAAACATTTCTTCAAAGAGGAAAAGGCTTGGCAAGCTTTGTCCGACCATTTAGAAAAATCCGTCCCTTTTCTTGTCATGTCAGTGAGAGGTTTGACGACAGATGAGAAATTACAAATAATTTCCAGTAGTAGTTAGCAAACCCAAAAAACGCTGCAGAGCCTTAAGATCCCCTGGCTGATCCCATTCAAGCACTGCTCTCACCTTTTCAGGGTCCATACGGAAACCGGAGGCTGACACCAAAAAACCCAAAAACTGAAGTTCCTGTACGGCAAATACACACTTCTCCAGTTTGGCGTATAATTTATTGTCTCGCAAGATCTGCAACACCTGTCTCACATGCTCCTGATGAGACACAAGATCTGGCGAGTAAATTAAAATGTCGTCCAAATATACAACCACAAACAGCCCCACAAGGTGACGAAAAATGTCATTAACAAAATGTTGGAATACTGCTGGTGCAGTAGTCAGACCAAAAGGCATGACTAGGTTCTCATAATGTCCCTCCGGCGTGTTAAACGCCGTTTTCCACTCATCCCCCTCTTTTATCCTAATCAGATTATACGCCCCCCTGAGATCCAATTTAGAAAACCATTTGGCGCCAACAATTTGATTGAAGAGATCAGGAATAAGAGGGAGTGGATACGGATCTCGAACAGTAATCCGATTAAGTTCGCGGAAATCCAAGCAAGGGCGTAGGCCTCCATCTTTCTTCTTCACAAAGAAGAACCCTGCGGCTACTGGGGAAGATGAAGGTCTAATATGCCCTTTGGCCAGACTTTCAGAAATATAATCTTTCATAGCCTGCCTCTCAGGACCAGAAAGATTATACAACCTAGCTTTAGGCAACTTAGCATCAGGAAGGAGATTAATAGAGCAGTCATACACGCGATGAGGAGGCAACTCCTGACACCCCTCCTCAGAGAAAACATCCCCAAAATCCTCCAAAAAAGGAGGCAATGTACTAGGCACGACCGCACTGATGACTGTGTTCATGCAGTTGCTTTTGCAAAACTCACCCCATTGGCTTATTTCTCTGGACTGCCAATTAATCACAGGGTTATGTTTAACCAACCAAGGAAGTCCCAACACAATGGGAGTAGGTAGACCCTCCAACACATAACAAGATAATTGTTCCCTATGTATTGCCCCTACCCGAAGGTCAATGTTATGAACCTCATGAACAAAGCTACCTTGGCCGAGAGGCCTGGCGTCAATGGAGAATATAGGGATCGGTTTGACCAATACACTCAGATGCATACCTTGAGCCTGAGCAAACTGAGCGTCAACCAGATTAGCCCCGGAACCACTATCAAGAAGAACAGACAATCTCTCCACTCTCGTACCAACTACCACCTCCACTGGTACAAGGAACTGAGAAGAACTGGCGGATGAAATACATACTCCCAGGTTGTCGTCCACCACACAACCTGGGATTAACAGTTTTCCGGCGACTTTTGGCTCAACAAGGCACGGGATGGACATTCTCCAACAAAATGTCCCTCTTTCCCGCAGAAAAAACATCTTCTAGTCCTGCGGCGTACCGCCAATCCCCTCCTACGAAATGATGTCCCTCCCAACTACATAGGCTCATCCGAACAGACAAGGGGAACCTCAACATAAGGGACTTTAGTGGTAGGTGGAGAAACAACAGGGAGTGGGGTTACCTCACCCCTCTCCCGAAGCCGTCTATCAGTACGGATAGCTAAGGCCATAGCAGCCTCCAGAGAAGGAGGAGACTCATACTGAGCCAAAACGTCTTTTAATTTATCAGAAAGCCCATGACAAAACTGGCTCCTAAGAGCTGGGTCATTCCACTGAGTATCTGTGGCCCATCTACGAAACTCAGAAGCAAATTCCTCTGCCGGACGATCTCCCTGCTGTATCTTACGTAATTTTGTCTCAGCAAGAGAGACCCGATCTGGGTCATCATATACCAATCCCAGGGCAGTAAAAAATTGATCTACAGACAGTAGAGCCGGGGATCCCGGAGGAAGGGAAAATGCCCAGGATTGAGGGTCCCCTTGCAGAAGTGAGATAACAATTCCCGCTCTCTGCTCCTCACTCCCTGATGATCGAGGCCGAAGCCAAAAATACAATTTACATGCCTCCCGGAAGGTGAAAAATTTGTCTCGCCCACCAGTAAACCTGTCCGGGAGAGCAACCTTAGGTTCAACTCTGGTTTGCTCCAGGGGAGACAAAACTTTGGACTTAATGTCCGTCAGCTCCATGGATAATCCCTGCAACTGCAGAGCCAGCTGGGCTACTGGATCCATGGTAACTGGAGATAATTTTTATGGCCAGTGAAAATGTCACGCTGTCTAATGATATGTATACAATGTCAGTAAACTATTAATACAGGAACAACACTCTATACAACAACTAGTATAGCAACATCAGCATGTAAGTATAGAATAGATTTACCTGACACGATATCTGCTGAACTCAGGGTTAATCTTGAGGACTTGATGAGCTGAAACAGGAAAGAGGTGGACCGGGATCTAACCTGACCCTAAACTGGGGTCCTAACTAATCCCTCACCTTGGAGGTACTGATAATGGTTCAGAGGTCCAAGTCACCAACCTAACCCTGTCTCCTATCAGACCCTGAACCCTGTAATCAGTCCTAAGAAGGATCCTGACTACCACCAAAGGGATGTGGGCTGATCTTAGCTAAATACACAGATTAGACAAATAAGACAGACAGGATAACACTCGCTTGCATACACACTCAAACACCAAAGGAACATAAATGGTCTGGGAAATAAACTCTAACCAAGTTGAGCCCAGAACAACTAAGGAGCTCACAACTAAAGTCTATACAGATTCATTCCTATCTGTGGTCTGCATGAAGGTTTCACTGGCAACTCCCCAAGCAGACAACCAGGAATTTAAAGGAAACCAATCAACAAATAATCAATTGCAGCCGGGAGAAACTGCACCCAGTTCCAGCACCGAGCACAGACAGAATTAACTCCCTAGCTGCCAAACACAAAGAAACAGCAGCTCAGCTGTGAGAAGTCAAAATGTGCAACCGCGACGATCTTCGTGGCAATGCACACATGACAACTGATTAGTATGAGGTGGAGGTTATGCTGTGTGGCCCTCTGGTTGGTGTGTGGGGGTTTGATGCTTCATTGGGGCACACAAAAAAACATGGGTGTATGCTGCTTATGCTATGCAAAAAAAATGTAGCCCCCCCCCCACGTAGAGGATGGTACACCACCAACTGGCATGAAGCTAATCTGTTTTAGCTTAGTGTCAGGAGGCCAGCACGGATCTGGACCACCCAGGCCCGTTTCTACCTTAGGTTTTGTTTTTTTTATTAATGATTTCCCTTTTTCTTTTCAGATAGGGCTTTTGAGGGTGACAGAGTGGAATTGTCACTCTGATCTCCCACCTAGAATTGTCACTACCGCATCATCTGTGGTCTACGAGGTAGGGCCCCAACACATCAAGAGTGTTTGGGGTCCTGCGAGTTCACGACCAATGCCCTCATCATCTGCAAAAGAGGTAAAAAAAGAAAAACAATATTCCTCACCTTTCTGCAGAGATGCTTTTAATCCATAATCCATTTGTCTCACGACGGGTCTAGCTCTGCTACATCTAGATGGCGAGCTGCATGGAAGCATGATGCGTCCATACAGCCTGTCATCCAGTAGACACTGAGCACTCCGTGCTCAGTGTCTCCCTGTGAACTGCTATTCCCTCTCTGAGGGTACCGTGAGCATGAGAAAGTTTTCCTGCTTGCGGTGCCGTCTGACAGGTCCTGCGAGTTCACAGCCAATGAACTCGCTTTACCTATGTGACGTTGGCACGAGCGAAGTGGGAAATCTTCCCATGGCGCTCGCACTGACATCAGAAAGGTGAAGTGAGTACATTGGCTGTGAAGTGAGTTCATTGGCTGTGAACTCGCAGGACCTGTCAGACTGCATCGCAAGCAGGAGAACTTTCTCACGCTCACGGTGCCCTCAGACAGGTAATTGCAGTTCACAGGGAGACACTGAGCACAAGGTTCTCAGTGGCTACTGCATGGTCGCATCATGTGCAGCCTGCCATCTAGATGTAGCAGAGCTGGACCCTTCCTGGGACAAATGAATTAAAAACATCTCTGCGGAAAGGTGAGGAATATTGTTTGTCTTTTTACCTCTTTTGCAGATGAAGAAGGCATTGGAGTAGGCGAGGTCGTAAGTATGGTTTAATTAAGAATATTAAAGGAGCCCATGTCATTCTTTCAATTAAAGGAATTTTTTCTGGGTGTCTGTGTTTTCTTACAATGTGATTATGGGGTTAGTAATGGGGGTGTCTTATTGAAGCCTCTCTATAACTAGCTTTAGGGCATGATGTCACGTGACAATACAAAAGTGGCATCAAGTATGTATCACCCCACTTGCCATCGCTACAGGCCAAGTGGAAAGAGCGAGGTTAAGTGCCAGAATTGGCGTGTCTTAGAGATGTGCCTTTTCTGGGGCGACTGAGAGGTGATGTTTTTAGCCTGGGGAGACAGTGTCCATGGCCCCTTCCTAGGCTATTAATATCAGCCCCCAGTTGTCTGCTTAGCCTTTGCTGGTTATTAATTATTGGGAGACCCCACGTCATTTTATGGGTCCCCCATTTTAATAGCCAGTAAAGGCTAAGTATACAGATATGAGCTGATATTAATAACCTGGGAAGCTACATGTGAGTCGCACAACACCAGGGTTATGGGGTACTCGGCACCGAGCCCGTTAACTTCAATGGGGAATAGGTCACGGGTAGCGCAGCTCGGTCCGTTGCCCTGGGCGCTCATTCAAAGGGGGATAATCTTTACAGGGGATTGTAGTAATTGTTCGTGACGCCACCTGTGGTTTCTGATCAGGGTGACCAGCGCTGCAGGGTGAATCCTCTGAGGGGTTGTTATTGGGCAGCAAGATGTTAAGTCTCCCACAGGCGAGACTGGATCCCTCAGGGTAAATGGCGGTGCAGGGTGCAGGCAATAAGGCAGACACACACAAGTCAGTCTCTTTCCATACCTTTACTGGTGGTATTTGCAGGTATCTCCCGGGAAGCTGCTCAGGGTGGAGGATGCACATCCAGGTAATCACTGAGTAGGTTTAAGGCCTCCTTACTTCTTTATGTGTGAGTTTCCAACCTGCATAAAGCTAAGTTCAACTCTGTGTATAACAGCTACGCCCGGCCGACATTGTGGTGGAGCCTTCTTTTGGCAAGAACTAAGTCTATGGCTGATCAGGCCCGACTCCTGTTCTCCCTGACCCCGGTTACGTATCAGCACAATAGGGCCCCTCTGTGACCTGAAGTCCAGCAGGGATTCCGGTTTTCCCCCACTAGCCGTGAAGGTTCTAGCAAGCTTCGGACCCGGTGTCCGGTTGTGCAGAGTGGAGGCAGCTAACGTTGCTATATCACCTCGGTCACTCTTTCCCTTTGTCACCACTCGCCTGTCGCCCTACTCACACCCTTAACATAAGCACGGGTAACAGTAGGTGTAGTCGTCAGCTTCCTTCCTTCCACAGCTCACTGACCGTTTCTCAGTCGACTCGATGTTATGATAACTGTAGTCCCCTTCCTTCTTTTCCTTCATAGACTCTGTCCAGAGCAGCTCTCAGGACCTTCCATCAGACTGAATTCACGCTCGCTCCGAGAGTCACTTTCCACATTCATTGGGAACTAACAGTCAGACTGTTCTGAGATAACAGTTTGCCTTCTTTCCTCTGTCTCATCTGACAGGAATCACCACATGTCCGAACTCGCACAGCTCAGACCAAGCTCTGACTAGAAAAGCCCTTACTGCTACGTCTCCCACACCCTTATATCTTCTAAGGCTCCCTCTGGTGGAACTATAGGGAAGTGTGAGTGTGAATGAATGTCAGGTTTTCGTAATTACCTTTCTGTGCATACTCCAGGGAACATGTGTACCAAGCGCAGCTGGGCCACACACATGGGTATTTCCCCCTTCCCAAACATCTGACCCCAGCCATCGGCTTTCCCTCTACTGGTTACAAAAATTGCGCTGGAGCCCAAGCGGTTTTTCAGAAAAATCGTTTATTAAATACATGTATAGTAAGCTGCACACACTGTACTACTTGTATTTGTGACAGACATCTATATATCTACCTATTCTATTTGTCTTTACTGTTTGTAATCCATCTCTTCTGTCAGCTCCTGCAGTGATTTTACAGTACACGGCAGATGAATTGCTGGCTTTTCTTGTATCTATGTGATATAATACATATACTTGTGTGTGTCACTAACATCTATGTATTCTATGTGTATATATCTATTGTCTTTTCTATACTAACCTGTCACTGTGATTTTACAGAACATGGCTCATGAATTGGTAAAAAAATATATATATATACAGTACAGACCAAAAGTTTGGACACACCTTCTCATTCAACGATTTTTCTGTATTTTCATGACTGAAAATTGTAGAATCACACTAAAGGCATCAAAACTATGAAGTAACACATGTAGAATTATACATTACACTTAACAAAAAAAGTGTGAAACAATTAAAAATATGTCTTATATTCTAGGATCTTCAAAGTAGCTACCTTTTGCTTTGATTACTGCTTTGCACGCAGAAAAGGTGAACGGATGGACTCTACATGCCTGGTTCCCACCGTGAAGCATGGAGGAGGTGGTGTGAAGATGTGGGGGTGCCTTGCTGGTGACGCTGTTGGGGATTTATTCAAAATTGAAGGCATACTGAACCAGCATGGCTACCACAGCATCTTGCAGCAGCATGCTATTCCATCCGGTTTGCGTTTAGCTGGACCATCATTTATTTTTCAACAGGACAATGACCCCAAACACACCTCCAGACTGTGTAAGGGCTATTTGACCAAGAAGGAGAGTGTTGGGGTGCTATGCCAGATGACCTGGCCTCCACAGTCACCAGACCTGAACCCATTCGAGATGGTTTGGGGTGAGCTGGACCACTCACCGCTTCAATTTTGAATAAATCCCCAACAGTGTCACCAGCAAAGCACCCCCACACCATAACACCACCTCCTCCATGCTTCACGGTGGGAACTAGGCATGTAGAGTCCATCCGTTCACCTTTTCTGCGTGCAAAGCCATAATCAAAGCAAAAGGTGGCTACTTTGAAGAACCTAGAATATAAGACATCTTTTCAGTTGTTTCACACTTTTTTGTAAAGTGTAATGTATAATTCTACTCGTGTTAATTCATAGTTTTGATGCCTTCAGTGTGATTCTACAGTTTTCATAGTCATGAAAATACAGAAAAATCTTTGAATGAGAAGGTGTGTCCAAATATATATATATATATATATATATATATATATATATATACTGCTCAAAGAAATAAAGGGAACAGTCAAATAACATCCTAGATCTGAATGAATGAAATATTGTCATTGCATACCTTGTTCTGTACAAAGTTGAATGTGCTGACAACAAAATCACACAAAAATCATCAATGGAAATCAAATTTTATAATTTAATTTGAAGTCACCCACAAAATTAAAGTGGAATGTAATGTCCTTAAAGGGAATCTGTCACCCCATTTTTGCCCTATAAGCTGCGGCCACCACCATCAGGGGCTTATCTACAGCATTCTGGAATGTATAGCATTCCAGAATGCTGTAGATAAGCCCCCGATGTCACCTCAAAATGAAGAAAAACAAGTTAGATTATACTCACCCAGGGGCGTTCTGCCGTCTGGTCGAGTCCGGAGGGAGTCGCGGTCCGGATCGGCGCCTCCCATCTTGTATCGAAGCCGGCCTCTTCTTTCCGTCCCGTCGCGGCTCCTGCACAGGCGCACTGCTCTGCCCTGGTGAGGGCAGAGCAGAGTACTACAGTGCGCAGGCGCCGGACCTCTCTGACCTTTCCCGGCGCCTGCGCACTGCAGTACTCTGCTCTGCCCTCACCAGGGCAGAGCAGTGCGCAGGAGCCGCGACGGGACGGAAAGAAGAGGCCGGCTTCGCCACAGGATGGGAGGCGTCGAACCGGACCGCGACTCCCTCCGGACCCGACCGGACAGCATAACGCCCCTGGGTGAGTATAATCTAACTCGTTTTTCTTCACTTTTAGGTGACATCAGGGATTTCCTACAGCATTCCAGAATGCTCTAGATAAGCCCCTGATGGCGGTGGCCGCAGCTTATAGGGCAAAAATGGGGTGACAGATTCCCTTTAAAACAAGTAAAAATGATGCTCAGTATTGTGTGGGGCCTCCACGTGCCTGTATGACCTCCCTACAACACCTGGGCATGCTCCTGATGAGGTTGCGAATGTTTCCCTGAGGGATCTCCTCCCAAACCTGGACTAAAGCATCTGCCAACTCTGGACAGTCTGTGGTTTAACATGACGTTGTTGGATGGAGCGAGACATGATGTCCCAAATCTGCTCAATCGGATTCAGGTCTGGGGAGCGGGCAGGCCAGTCCATAGCTTCAATGCCTTCATCTTGCAGGAAATGCTGACACACTCTAGCCAAATGAGGTCTGGCATTGTCCTGCATTAGGAGGAACCCAGGGCCAACCGCACCAGCATATGGTCTCACAAGGGGTCTGAGGATCTCATCTCGGTACCTAATGGCACTCAGACTACCTCTGGCGAGCACATGGAGGGCTGTGTGGCCCTCCAAAGAAATGCCACCCCACACCATTACTGACCCACTGCAAAATCGGTCATGCTGAAGGATGTTGCAGGCAGCAGATCGCTCTCCACAGCGTCTCCAGACTCTGTCATGTGCTCAGAGTGAACATGCTTTAATCTTTGAAGAGCACAGGGCGCCAGTAGCGAATTTGCCAATCCTAGAGTTCCATGGCAAATGGTAAGCGCCCTGCACGGTGTTGGGCTGTAAGCACAACCCTCATTGGTGGACGTCGTGCATTCAGACCATCCTCATGGAGTCGGTTTCTAACCGTTAGTGCAGACACATGCACATTTGTGGCCTGTTGGAGGTCATTTTGCAGGGCTCTGGCAGTGCAAATTTAGGCCACGCCCTGACCACACCCATTTCACAACTAGTCACACCCATATCCACGCCCCATCCACACCCATTTAGCACTGCTGATCACACTGTTTCATGAACTGTTTTCATAAATTGGAAAATTTTCCAGTGGACCAGTCTGCTTGAACACGCTCCATATTCTTTGCTAGTAAGCTCCCCAGATCATCATATAGACTGACTTGTAAAATGAGAAAAGGAAGGATGGCAAAATGTAGATTTAGAATATATAAAAAAAAAAACGAACTATACAAGCTTCATTTAGTATCCATTGCGTTAAAATACAGATACTGGTGATGGCAGAGCCACCCAGTGTGTCTGCATGTCTGCCTGAGAGATTATATGGGTGTGACATATGTGTCATTGTGTAAGCACTATTACTTCTCTATATCCTGGACGATGGAAATCCTGAAACTTTATAATTATCACTAACTCATGATTTTTCACTGCAGATTTTCTTGCCAGAAATCAACAATGTACTACCATACCAGTGTTGAGAAGATTTCACTAAATTTTATACAGAGAAATCCCTAGTGTAAATTGACAGACACCGCAAATTAAAAATCTGTAGAATATCAATTTATGTTGGGGATGTTGCAACAGATTTCAGCTTTTTAAATGCAAAGGGTTAAATGTGCAGCAAAATCCAGGGTAGTGTGACTATAAAATTTAGTGTTTTTATTCACACAGTGGATTTAGCTGCATATTTTTTACAGCAGGAGGTGGTTTAAGAATTAAATTAATTCTCACATATGTCCTTTTAGGCCGGAGTCACACTAGCGAGAAATACGGACAAGTGCTATGCAAGAAAAAAAATCTCATAGCACTCGGACCAATGTTAATCTATGGGGCAGCTCCCAGTTGCCGATTTTTTTTCTCGGCCATTTTATACGGGCTGAGAAAATCGGAGCATGCTGCGATTGTCACCGTATTACGGCCGAGAATCGCCAATGCAAGTCTATGGGGGCGAGAAAAATACAGATTACACACGGACCGCACGTGTGACTTGCGAGAAAAACGCACCGGTGTCCTTTAGAAAAGCCGGCAATTCATCCCCGGCTATACCTGTACTGTAAAATCACACTGACAGGTTACATTAGAATAGATAGAATACAAGTATACACATAGTATAGATATAATATATATATATATATATATTATATACACATACATATTGTAAGGTTTTCCTCACTCGGCTGCTTCAGAGGTAATTCAGGAGACACTTTCTTATGCAAAAAGTTTTTAGGTTTATTGCATCATAAACCATATGGTAACATACAATACACTCTTCAATGCTTCAGCTCCTGCCTGGAGCCTCGCTCTTCAGTCACAGTGACCTCTCTGTAATGTCCTGCCTTGGACACATGGAAGCCTGTCCACACTGGCAGACTCCCACACACTCCCTCTAACAGGTGCCAAGCACACTTCGTTACATAGGCGTAACCCTGCCCACAGATGAGGTCAGGATCACATGGTTAGGTCACCTGGTCATGACCTCATCACAGGTCCTTTACCACAACACAAACCATGCTTCCATGCATATCTCGAGGAGCATACACAGTGCCCCCTAGCTGCATCAGGGGTCACTACACCATATACCTCCCCCCTCTGTTCAAACTTGTGGGGTTGAACACTTGTTACCCGACCAGAGGTCCTTCTCGGTCGTCTCTGCCAGTCAAACCGTCTGGCTAAGTCGGGCCCTCTGTCAGACCACCCGCCTCCCCAGCGGTCAGTACGGCGTCGCAATTCCCCTGCACCCATACGTCCTGTCTGGTCTGAGTCCTTTTCAGCTCGTCCACCACAGGTTCTCCTGCTTAGGTCACTCATCACTGAGCTAACTGAGGCATCACTATTTCTACCTCTTCCATCAGGCGCTCTTCGCCTCTCAACACTACGGATTGAAGGTGGCGGCCATCTTCTTTCCATTTCCTGCAGCTCTCTGTTGACCTGCTCCCTCTCCAGTCGTAGCTGCTCTACTTCTCTCAAGTATGACACACGATACTCCAGGAGCATCCGGATATTCCCAAGGCTCTCCCTGGATCCGACAACGAGGAATGGAACCATCCCATCTTCACCCCTGACCTGGACTTCGTCATCAGCCGGAATCCTGACTCTCGTCACACCGGACTTATTCACCATCTCCTGCATCACTTTCCCAAGTCTTCCGATGACTTTCTTCACCAGACCTCTGGGCACTTAAATGATGTCTTCCACCAATCCAAGCTGATTTTGAGCCTTTCTTGCCTTCTCCAACCGTCGAGTGGCTTCGTGATTTCTCACTAGGATCATTTGCTTCGTGCGGAGACAATGTAGGTGCATGTCCCTCAGGATAGCCACCCGCTTCATCGTGACTTCCTTAGTCGACAGTATGACCAACTGTTTCATCTCTGGCACCCAGTTCACACTACATGCTTCTACCGTCTTTCTAAAGGCCTCATGCACCTCCTCACCGGTACACACCTCTCTCAGGTCTTCGGGTATCTCTATTACACACTTGAAACCCGACCCGTCACCTTCTTGGACAGCCTGTTGGACCTCCTCGTCCTGAGCATTAGTACAGTTTTCCAAGACATCGCTCTCCCTTGTGTGCCCATCTGCATGGCACTTCCCTTGCTGGATTTCTTCTCCCATAGAGTCTCCTCCTCCATCTTGAGCTCTCGGAGAACTCCATCTCGCTCTTCTGCCAAGCAGCGACACTCCTGCTGATGTTTCTCTTGGGCCTCTCTGAGCACCACCATCTCTCTCCATAGAGCCTTGTTCATACTCTTACACGCTGACAGATGATCTCTGAGCCTAGAGACTTCCCTCTCCAGCTCCTCCACTCTGTGCTCAATCATTCGTCTCAGGACCCTTTCTCGCTCGACTGTCTCTTTCACTGTTTCTTTAAACAGCTCTCTCTCATGGTCCTGCTCTCTTTTAGCCAGCACATGTCACACCATCACCTCTTTAATTACATTTTTGGCTGGGCACTCTTGCCTACACACACTCTGCCTCTCCAGAGTTCCGCCCGTTCCTGCATCCGCAGTTTCCACTGTCTCACGACTCTCGGTAACTTCAGACAGCTCCAGCTGCATTGAAGAGGCGATTTGGGGATGCTGGCCTTCAGGGCAGATTGGCAAAACAAAAGCCAATATTCCTCTGTCCAATGTCTGTGTTCTTTTGCCCATATTAATCTTTTCCTTTCATTTAAGCCAGTCTTAAATATGGCTTTTGTTTGCCAATCTGCCCTGAAGGCCAGCATCCCCAAATCGCCTCTTCACTGTAGATGTTGACACTGGCGTTTAATGTGTACTGTTTAATGAAGCTGCCAGTTGAGGACCTGTGAGGCGTCAATTTTTCAAACTAAAGACTCTAATGTACTTGTCTTGTTGCTCAGTTGTGCAGCGGGGCCTCCCACTTGTCTTTCTTCTCTGGTTAGAGCTTGTTTGTGCACTCCTCTAAAGGGAGTACTACACACCATTGTATGAATTCTTCAGTTTCTTGGTAATTTTTCGCATGGAATAGCCTTCATTTCTAAGAACAAGAATAGACTGTCGAGTTTCACAAGAAAGTTCTTTTTTTTTGGCCATTTTGAGAGTTTAATGGAACCAACAAATGTAATGCTCCAGATTCTCAACAAGCTCAAAGGAAGGTCAGGTTTATAGCTTCTCTAATCAAACAAACGGTTTTCAGCTGTGTTAACATACTTGCACAAGGGTTTTAAAGGGTATTTTAACCATCTACTAGCCTTCTTACACAGTTAGCGAACACAAAATACCATAAGTACACTGGAGTGATGGTTGTTGGAAATGGGCCTCAATACACCTATGAAGATATTGCATTACAAACTAGACGTTTGCCGCTAGAATAGTCATTTACCACATTAACACTGTATAGAGTGTATTTCTGAATCATTTAATGTTAGCTTCATTGGAAAAAAACTGCTTTTCTTTCAAAAATAAGGAAATTTCTAAGTGACCCTAAACTTTTGACCGGTAGTGTAAATGCACAGTTTATTCGTGACCACTGGTCACACTCACGGTTTTCACAGACCGTCCGTTCCTCCTCTGATTCCTGATTCCCAGTCCTGGAACATGTGCTTCTTGGGCCGCTGCCCGCATTCTCCACCAATTGTAAGGTTTTCCTCACTCGGCTGCTTCAGAGGTAATTCAGGAGACACTTTCTTATGCAAAAAGTCTTTAGGTTTATTGCATCATAAACCATATGGTAACATACAATACACTCTTCAATGCTTCAGCTCCTGCCTGGAGCCTCGCTCTTCAGTCACAGAGACCTCTCTGTAATGTCCTGCCTTGGACACATGGAAGCCTGTCCACACTGGCAGACTCCCACACACTCCCTCTAACAGGTGCCAAGCACACTTCGTTACATAGGCGTAACCCCGCCCACAGATGAGGTCAGGATCACATGGTTAGGTCACCTGGTCATGACCTCATCACAGGTCCTTTACCACAACACAAACCATGCTTCCATGCATATCTCGAGGAGCATACACAGTGCCCCCTAGCTGCATCAGGGTCACTACACCACAATATACATACATACACACACCCACCATTGACACAGATATATATATATTTCATAGGGATATAGATAGCAGAATAGCTGAAAATTCAATTGTCGGCATCTGTAAAATCCTTACAGAACCCGACAGATAAAAGATGCGAGATGACCATTCTTCAAACGCTCATTAATAATACATAGAAGGATTAAAAAAATAAATAAATCTGGTGGCAGAGGCACCACAAAAGATGTCACAAAAGATGTAAAAAAAGACACCACAGGAAAAACCCTGCAGGTGGCGTCTTTACCAGGATTAAGGCTGTGTGCTGAAGATCAGGAATAGGCCTGGGTCACTCGTGCGAGTCTCTCGCATGAACACCCGGCACTGCCGCCGGCACTCGGACTGGAGCGTGCAACTGCATAGAAATACATGCAGCCGCATGCTCCAGTCCAAGTGCCGCTTCAGTGCCGAGACTCGAGCGAGTTTCTCGCATGTGTGACCCCGGCCATAGTAGTATTTTGGATGCAGTGTATTTTCACTGCATCCAAAACGCTGCGTTCCAATCATTGCAGTTGTCCATCAGTACACGCAGAGTCACTGCACATAATGACGTTCTATTGGTCAAAATCTGCAGCAGAGACCAGAAACAGACATGCTGCGTCTCGTAACCCGCGCCGGGGGGAGTTTACACAGCAGCTAATAGACACAGCAAGCAGGAGATTTCTATACATCCCGTCCACTGTGCTTGTGATGTAGAACACGGCTATTCCTGATTGTGGGCATGCAGCCTTCATAAGCCAGGGCCTGAAAAATGGTTCACATGCACATAGCCACAGAGGGAATATCTCAGGTCACCAGAAGGATCTTCATCTAATGCAATTATCCTGACACATTGTAAAACATGAAGAGATACAATGGCCAACAAGGTTTATATACAGCAGAAAATGGCCGGATGGAGAGTGTCCTCATTTACTTATTATTCAAGGTGACTAATCACAGAACATAAGTGCGGCCAACACTGGGGCAGTTACCCATAGCAACGGGACCCCTGCTTATTAGGGGAACAGATGAAGGTGTATTAGAATAGGCAACTGCCCACTGCCTGTCCTAACCTACAGCATCCGATATATGGCAGCAGAGCTGTGTGCACGCAGTCATGTTGCAGCAGAGCTGTGTGCGCAGTTGTCTAGTTACAGAGCTGTGTGTGTGCAGTCGTCTGGCAGCAGAGCTGTGTGCGCGCAGTCATGTTGCAGCAGAGCTGTGTGCGCGCAGTTATCTGGCAGCAGAGCTGTGTGTGCGCAGTCATGTTGCAGCAGAGCTGTGTGTTTGCAGTCGTGTTGCAGCAGAGCTGTGTGCGCGCAGTCGTGTTGCAGCAGAGCTGTGTGTGTGCAGTCGTGTTGCAACAGAGCTGTGTGTGTGCAGTCGTGTTGCAGCAGAGCTGTGTGTGTGCAGTCGCTTTGCAGCAGAGCTGTGTGCGCACAGTTGTGTTACAGCAGGCTGGCCCGGGCAGAGCTCAGCACATAGCGGTGCAGTCCACTGTGGCACTCAGTGTCAGGCACACACACACTTACCGAACACAGCGCTCATCGTTATGTGCTCCCCCAAGACACTGCTGCATCCAGCAGCTCCTCCCTGCACACATGGCTCCTATGATGCTCTCTTACTTCCTGTTTATCCTCCCTCCAATGGCAGCTGAGGCCGGTTCGGCTCCTGCCTCTGTATGTGGGGGCGGGGACACAGCTGGGTGTTAGGGCAGTATCCCAGTGGGCATAGCGCCCTGTGTGGCCAGCATGAAGAGGGGGCATGGCCGGCAGGAGAGCTGCACGGATGCCTCAAGGAGGGGGCGTGGCCATCACATTTTCAGTGCAGTGTGGGAAAAGTAAGATCCTGGCCGGGACAGGGGACAGTCTTTCAAAATCGGGACTGTCCCGCTGGATCCGGGACTGTTGGGAGGTATGCATACAGTCTATATCTACAGTAATATATACCTGACAGGAGCCCATACAGTCTAGTTAGTATCTTCAGTAGTGAGCCGGCTAGACTGTATAGGCTGCAGTCAGGCACCTGGAAGGAACGCATATATTCTGCTGGCTTTAATAATTTATACCTTGAAGGAGCACATACATTCTAGTGTCATGTATGGGCTGCAGTCAGGGCCAGGCAGCAGCCCATAAAGTCGGCTATCTTGAAGAATATATACCTGGAAGGAGTCCATACAGTCTAGCATCTTCAGTAGTGAGCCGGCTAGACTCTATGGGCTGTAGCCAGGCACCTGGAAGGAGCCCATACAGACCACCCCCGGGTTAGCCCCCCCTTAGTGAGAATTTGGGTAAAAAATGATTACATTCGTTAGATCTTTGTTAGATCCGGTTTGATCAACCAAAACTAACGTTAGATCACCCCTACAAAATGAGATATTTACGATCTTTTCCAGGGGGGGCTAACCCGTAGCTAGCACCCCCAACTTTGAAATTTGCCGTTTTTTGGATGGATTCTGATAGATATTCGTTAGATCCGGTTTGATCAGCAAAAATTAACGTTAGATCTCCTTTCGTTCCCGAGATATTGGGGGTGTCAGGTGGGGGGTTAGCCCCCCCAATTTGAAATTTGCCGTTTTTTGGATGGATTCTGATAGATATTCGTTAGATCCGGTTTGATCAGCAAAAATTAACGTTAGATCTCCTTTCGTTCCCGAGATATTGGGGGTGTCATGTGGGGGGTTAGGTACAGGTTAGCCCCCCCTAATTTGAAATTTGCCATTTTTTGGATGGATTCTGATAGATATTCGTTAGATCCGGTTTGATCAGCAAAAATTAACGTTAGATCTCCTTTCGTTCACGAGATATTGGGGGTGTCAGGTGGGGGTTAGGTACAGGTTAGCCCCCCCTAATTTGAAATTTGCCATTTTTTGGATGGATTCTGATAGATATTCGTTAGATCGGTTTGATCAGCAAAAATTAACGTTAGATCTCCTTTCGTTCCCGAGATATTGGGGGTGTCAGGTGGGGGGTTAGGTACAGGTTAGCCCCCCCTAATTTAAAATTTGCAGTTTTTTGGATGGATTCTGATAGATATTCGTTAGATCCGGTTTGATCAGCAAAAATTAACGTTAGATCTCCTTTCGTTCACGAGATATTGGGGGTGTCAGGTGGGGGGTTAGGTACAGGTTAGCCCCCCAATTTGAAATTTGACGTTTTTTGGATGGATTCTGATAGATATTCGTTAGATCCGGTTTGATCAGCAAAAATTAACGTTAGATCTCCTTTCGTTCACGAGATATTGGGGGTGTCAGGTGGGGGGTTAGGTACAGGTTAGCCCCCCTAATTTAAAATTTGCCGTTTTTTGGATGGATTCTGATAGATATTTGTTAGATCGGTTTGATCAGCAAAAATTAACGTTAGCTCTCCTTTCGTTCACGAGATATTGGGGGTGTCAGATAGGGGGTGTCAGAAATTTAACCCAGTGCCTCTTGTTCACCGGCCAGCAGCTCTGCCATCTGAGCTATTCTGCTGGCTGCAAGGTTCCTTGCTCAACCCAGATACCATTGACTGTTCTTCCTCATCGGCTCCACCCAGTGCTCTCTTGATTGGCCTCTGATTGCCAATTACACACCCTATATAAACCTGGCCCTGTGGGTGTGTCATTGCGAGATTATTGTGCTCTTAGCCTTTAGTCAAGCGTTTTCTGCTGTTCCTGCTGCTACCAATACCGCTCTCCTGTGAACTGACCTCGGCCTGCCCTTCTGACTACGCTCTCCGCCTGATCCATTGCTACCAATACCGCTCTCCTGTGAACTGACCTCGGCCTGCCCTTCTGACTACGCTCTCCGCCTGATCCATTGCTACCAATACCGCTCTCCTGTGAACTGACCTCGGCCTGCCCTTCTGACTACGCTCTCCGCCTGATCCAGTGCTACTAATAACGCCTTTCCAGTGTTCCATCCCGGCTATTTCTGACCACGTTACCTGTCTCTGCTTCCCCTAGTGTTTGCAGTAACATCGGCTCCAACCCAGACGGGATCCTGACAGAATAATCTCGCGCCAAAATGGAGTCCGCTGTAAGCACCCTGAGACAGCAAGTTACGGAACTTCAAAATTTTTGTACTAACTATCATGGAAAATATTCTAAGTTACAAACGGAGTTCACGGGTCTACAACAGGAAGTAATTGAGCTACAAAAACAACTTCTGGACGTGCGCAATTCAGGGTCCGAATCAAACGTGCGGCTGCCGCTGCCTGCAAAGTTCAGTGGGGATCGCCAGCAGTACCGAGGATTCCTCAATCAATGCCGCATATACTTCCAGATGCAACCTGCTCCCTTTACCAGTGAGAGGAAGTATGTTTTTTTCATGATTAACCTTTTGACGGATGAAGCTCTTGCTTGGGCTTCACCTTATGTAGAAAAGGACTATGACCTCCTTAATAACCTGGAAGCTTTTACCGCAGCTATGAATCAAGTTTTTGATGACCCAAACCGCTGTGCCAGAGCAGAAACCAAATTACATAATTTGCGCCAAGGACGTTGCTCTGTTGCGGAATATACATCGGAGTTCCGTCGCTGGGTGGCCGACACCACCTGGAATTCAGCGGCCCAGAGAAGTCAATTTCGACGAGGGTTATCAGAACCAGTGAAAGACGAGCTTGCCAGGGTTGAGACCCCTGACCGTTTGGAGGACTTTATTCAACTGTGTATCCGGATAGACCAGAGACTTACTGAAAGGAGAAAGGAGAGACTGCGAGCACTTGGGAATAGCCCTGGCTTCTCATTTTCAGCATCAGACCACCAAGAAAAGACGCAAGGCGTGTCTGAACCGATGCAGATCGACGTCATCCGAAGACCACTCTCTGCACAGGAGAAGGAGAGGCGACGTGCAGAACATCTCTGCCTCTATTGTGGGGACCCTGGACACTATGCCATCAACTGTCCTAACAAAAGGACTATAGCCCTTACCAACAACAGGTCTGCCAGCAATATGGACCTTTCTCAGCAGTCGGTTTCCCTCATGCAGACTATCTCATCAGTAACACCAGAAACAGACAAAATACATACTACATCATCTCATTTTGTAATCCCCATTCAGGTTGTAATGGGCACCCAAAAAATACAATGCTCTGCCCTGTTGGATTCGGGAGCAGGAGGAAATTTTATGGACTTAAAATTTACACATGATAACAATATTTCCAGTAGGACCAAATCCACACCAATTGAAATGGAAACTGTGGATGGATCACCCTTGTCTTCTGGACCTGTCACGCATGAGACAATCGAACTTGAGATTTGTATCGAACCGGATCATTATGAAGCTGTCAGTTTCCACCTTATTTCATCTCCGAAATTTCCAGTTATCCTAGGGATCCCTGGTTTTCAGTCCATAACCCTTCTATCAACTGGGCATCAAGGACCATCACCTTTCCATCTGACTACTGCAAGAATAATTGTCATAAGGAACCCCCTGTTCTCCAACAAGTCCAAATCTCTGAGATTTCGTATGAGAAGGAAGAGAAACTACCACCTCAATATCAGCAGTTCTCTGATGTCTGCAGTAAGAAGAAAGCAGATCAATTACCTCCTCACCGTCCTTACGACTGTCCCATTGAATTGCTGCCAGGAACAACCATTCCATTTGGGCGGATTTACAATCTTTCTGAACCTGAATTGAAGGTATTAAGAGAGTTCCTGGATGAAAATTAAGAGAAAGACTTTATTCGACCTTCCACATCTCCAGCTGGGGCACCTCTGTTCTTAGTTGAAAAAAAAGACTCCACTCTGCGGCCATGTATTGACTACAGAGAGATTAATAATATCACCGTCAAGAATCGCTACCCGCTACCTTGATTCCTGAACTATTCGAGAGACTCCGTTCTGCGAAAATCTTTACGAAGCTGGATCTTAGAGGGGCTTACAACCTCATACGGATTCGCCCAGGAGATGAGTGGAAGACCGCCTTCAGAACGAGATATGGACATTTTGAATCTCTGGTTATGCCCTTTGGCCTTAGCAATGCCCAGCCACCTTTCAACATTTTATTAATGATGTATTTCGAGATTTCTTGGATCAATTCGTTGTGGCTTATCTCGATGACATTCTTATATTTTCAGACACCTTGGAAGAGCATCGCAGGCACGTCCAGTTAGTCTTGGAACGACTACAGGAGAACCATCTTTACATTAAACTTGAAAAATGTGAGTTTGAACAAACCAGTATCCAATTTCTGGGATATATCATCTCCCCAGAAGGTCTGAGCCTGGATCCCAGCAAAATCAATGCTGTAGTGGACTGGCCTGTTCCAAGAAATTTAAAAGACGTCCAGCGTTTCATAGGATTTGCAAATTTTTACCACAAATTTGTAAAGAACTTTTCACGGATCATACTACCAATTACCACACTAACAAAAAAGACCAAAGCATTTTTCTGGTCCCCGGAGGCACAGGAGGCTTTTGACAAGTTGAAAACTCTTTTTACGTCTGCTCCATTGTTAGTACACCCAAATCCTGAATTGCCATTTACTGTCGAAGTGGACGCCTCGGACTCTGCAGTGGGAGCCATTCTGTCTCAGCGAGTTGGGGACAAAATGCAACTTCACCCATGTGCGTTTCTTTCCCACACCATGTCACCTGCAGAAAAAAACTACGACATCGGTAATAAAGAACTGTTAGCCATTAAAGTTGCCTTCTCCGAGTGGAGACATCTTCTGGAAGGCGCTAATCACCCTGTGACTGTCCTCACGGACCACAAGAATCTTGAATTCCTCCGTACAGCAAAAAGATTGTCTGCAAGACAAGCACGATGGGCCTTATTTTTCTCAAGATTCAATTTTATAATTTCTTACCGGCCTGGTTCAAGAAATGGCAAGGCTGATGCCCTGTCCAGGATGTGTTCGGAACCTCAGGAGAGGTCTAGTAATGACGATACAATTCTAGGCCCTAAAAATTTTTTGGGAATATTGCACTCTAAAGGACTATGTAATAGAATTAAAGATGGATACCAAGAGGACTCTTTCCTTAACCATCCTTCGGAAGACGTCGATCTTTCATTCAAAGAGGGGTTTTGGATGCAGAAACACAAAATATATGTACCTGAATCTTCTCGCCTTGAAGTCCTCAAAAGTGTCCATGATTCTAAACTGGCAGGACATCCTGGAGTTGCAAAAACACAAGACTTACTACTTTGTTTCTTTGGTGGCCTAATTGTAGGAAGGACGTGAGGAAATATGTTTAAACCTGTTTAACATGCGCACGAAACAAGACCCCACGATCGTCTCCTCTAGGACTCCTGCAACCACTCCCAGTTCCATCCAGGCCTTGGGGATCTATTTCCATGGATTTTATTGTGGAACTACCCCTTCCAAACAGATGACCGTCATCCTTGTCATAGTGGACCGACTCACAAAAATGGCCCACTTTATTCCAACTGAAGGAATTCCTACTGCTGAAAAAACTGCAGAACTGATGATCAAAGAGGTATTCAGGTTACATGGAATTCCTGACAGCGTGGTGTCTGACAGAGGCGTTCAGTTTACGTCAAAATTTTGGAAGAGTTTCTGTACAGCCTTGGGAGTCACGGTGAATCTTTCTACCGCTTTCCATCCTCAGTCCAATGGCCAGACGGAGAGAACGAACCAGACTTTGGAGCAATACCTCCGTTGCTTCATTTCCTATCTTCAGGATGACTGGGTGGACTATTTACCAACAGCAGAGTTTGCCTACAACAACTCCATACATAGCGCTACATCTCAAACCCCATTTTTTGCTAACTATGGATTACATCCAGTATTTATCCCTAATCTGCCAGTGAACACTCCCATTCCTGCTGTTAATGACAGGCTTGCAAAATTACAGGAATCCCAGAAGGAGCTATCAGAGATGTTACTCAAGACCCAGGAAGAATATAAGGAAGCAGCAGATAAACATCGGAGAGTGCCCCCTGCTCTTCAGGTTGGAGACAAAGTTTGGCTGTCCACTAAAAATCTAAAGACACATGTACCATCCTCCAAATTTGGTCAAAAATTCATTGGATCTTTTCAAATTTCTGCAAAAATTAACCAGGTTGCTTTTCGTTTAAAACTTCCCAACAATCTAAAGATTCATCCAGTATTTCACATATCCTTGCTCAAACCCTTTTGTGAAAACCCGTTTCCAGGAAGAATTCAGCCACCTCCTCCACCAGAAAGAATCAGTGGTGAAGAAGAATACATTGTGGATAAGATTCTGGACTCCCGAAAATTCAGAGGTAAACTGCAGTATCTGGTGCAGTGGAAGGGTTATGGACCAGAGGAAAATTCATGGGAACCAAAGGACAACGTCCATGCTCCTAGACTGACAAGAGCCTTTCATCAGAGGTACCCAGATAAGCCATCTTCTGAGATGTCCAGAGGCCATCCTGCAAGGAGGGGAGTACTGTCAGGAATTGAACCCAGTGCCTCTTGTTCACCAGCCAGCAGCTCTGCCATCTGAGCTATTCTGCTGGCTGCAAGGTTCCTTGCTGAACCCAGATACCATTGACTGTTCTTCCTGATCGGCTCCACCCAGTGCTCTCTTGATTGGCCTCTGATTGCCAATTACACACCCTATATAAACCTGGCCCTGTGGGTGTGTCATTGCGAGATTATTGTGCTCTTAGCCTTTAGTCAAGTTGTAGCGTCGGCGTCCCTGCCTTCTGCCAGGCAGGGACGCTGTTCCCCTGCAGCAGCGTCCTCTGCCAGGCAGGGACGTCGCCCCCTTACCCTTCCTCAGCGTCCTCCTTCCGCCCTGCTGGGGCCGCGCGCTCCTTCCCTGCTGCTGGACTTAGGGCGCGTGCCCGCGCCCTCCCCCGCTCTTAAGGAGCCGCGCACATTTTTCAAATAAGTCCCCGGCCAATGCCGGAGGACTCCACCCTATATTAAGGGCTTCCTCCTTAATGGAGGTGCCCGAGCAATGTTGTTGTTGCACTGTTTCACTCTGCTTCAGCCCTCAGGTCCCGTTACCAGTTACCTGCCTGTTTCCTGCCCGTTTGCTGTATGCTACCTGTCCGCAAGTCTACCCGGAGGTTCGGACTCACAAGTGGTGATCCACGGCTATTCCAGAGACTCTTGCCTGCTCACTTGGGAGCGATCATCTGCCATCTGACTGCAGCCCTACCCGGAGGTTCGGACGTCACAAGCGGTGATCCCCGGCTATTCCAGAGACTCTTGCCTGCTCACTTGGGAGCGATCATCTGTGTAATGTATGTAGTACAGTTCATATAGCGTCTTGTGCTTGGGTGCGATGAAAACACAGGAGTCACAGGTTTGATATAGAAAAGTCCTGTATTACTTCATACAAGTTGGCAGAATTAGTCACACAGTTTGCAGACACAGAAACAGGAGACACAGCAGGCCAGAGTAATCCAAGCTCAGCAATCACTCTCCAATACAGATTCAGGATCTTCTTCTCTGTTACCGTAAGTCCATGCAAACGTGGGTCTTTCAAAGAGCAGGGTTCAGAGTCCACAAGTGCTTCAGAGTTCCTCAGTAGGAATAGCTGGAGTACAAGGTCCAAGGCTTACAGGAGTCAAGTCACAGGTTCACTGCAGGCTAGATTCTGAAGCACTGATTGCTCAGCTGTGGCTGCTTAAGAAGCAAAGGAGAGAATCAGGGCGGGAACATGCAAGCTGGAAACTCCATTTTGACTGAGGGCAAGATAGCTGCAGCAAGACAGAAAGTAAAATGGCTGACGAACAAACTGAGTTTCAGGAATATATACATAGAACCTTACATTACTCCCCCCTTAAGGACAACCTCCGGATGACCTCAGACCAGGCTTGTGTGGGTACCTCTGATGAAACTGACGGAGCAAGCGAGGAGCATTAACGTTATTGACCGGTTCCCATGAGTTGTCCTCCACTGGGTAGCCCTGCCATTTAATCAGATATTGTAACTGATTTCTACACAACCTGGAATCTAAAATCCTTTCCACCACAAATTCTTCCTGACCATCGACTAGCACTGGGTCAGGGCAAGGAGAGGAACGTCCAGGAAACGTATTGGGTGTGCAGCCTTTAGTAGGGATACATGAAAGACAGGGTGGATTCTCATAGTTCTGGGCAGTTGAAGACGACAAGCAACGGCACTTATAATTTTACTGATTTTATAGGGTCCAATGTACTTATGTCCCAACTTAGACGATGGAATCCTTAACTTAAGATTTCTGGTTGACAGCCAGACCAAGTCTCCTACCTTGAAAGCTGGTGCAGGTTTACGAAATTTATCTGCTGCTTTCTTGTACCTTTCTTGAGCCGATTCCAGATTTTCCTTTAGAAGATCCATATTCTTCTGTAAAGACGTGATTCTTTCAGCCACTGCTGGTAAAGGCGTTTCTATGGGAAATGTGGTAGAATGTTAGGATGATAACCTAGATTAGAGTAAAAAGGAGACTGTTTAGTGGAGGCACTCTGAGAGTTGTTATACGAGAACTCAGCTAATGGAAGTAGATCCACCCAATCATCCTGTAGGTGGCAGATAAAGCAGCGGAGATACTGCTCCAGGGTTTGATTGGTTCGTTCGGTCTGTCCATTAGTCTGGGGATGAAAAGCAGAAGAAAGGTTTACTTTAATGTCCAATGCTGCACAGAAATTTTGCCAAAACCTAGAAGTGAATTGCACCCCTCGATCCGAAATAACCTCATCCGGTACTCCATGTAAGCGAAACACATCTTTAATCATCAAATCTGATGTCTGTTTTGCAGTGGGTAAGCCGACACAAGGGATAAAATGAGCTGCCTTTGTTAGACGGTCAACCACCACTAGAATGGTGTTCTTCCCCTGAGAGGTTGGTAACTCCACAATGAAGTCCATAGAAATGGATCCCCACGGGCGGGACGGGGTGGGAAGAGGCTGTAACAGACCAGTTGGTGAGGAGCGAGGTGTTTTGCATCTTGCACAGACTTCACATGAAGTGACATAGTTTAAAACATCCTTCCTGCAAGTGGGCCACCAAAAGAAACGAGAGAGAAATTCCTGTGTCTTTAGAATTCCCCTATGCCCGGCTATCTTGGAATCGTGAATGAGTTGCAATACTCTCAATCTGACTGTTTCAGGAATATACAGGCGTTGTCCCTGAATCCACACACCATTCTTAAAGACAAGACTTACGTCCCTTGGGGGTTGTGCCAAAAAGGAATCCGCATGGTATGCTTCCTTGATGTCCTTAAGTAGGTCTTGATTATGAATCACTCCCAGGAATCTAGAGTCAGGAAGAATAGTCTTAGGAGGAGTAAGTGGATGTGTCTCTGCTGAGTAAATCCTAGAGAGTGCATCAGCCTTTCAATTGCGCGATCCTGGTTTATAAGAGATGATAAAATTAAATTGGTTTAAGAAAAGATTCCAGCGAGCCTGGCGAGGAGTCAGGCACTTAGCCGACCTGATAAACTCAAGGTTACGATGGTCTGTCAGGACGACTATTTGCTGTGCAGCTCCCTGAAGAAGGTGTCTCCATTCTTTGAAGGCGGCAATAATGGCCAACAACTCTCTATTGCCCACATCGTAGTTCCTCTCAGCCGAAGACAACTGCTGGGAAAAGAAGGCACAGGGATGCAAGACATTCTTCTCACCTGTTCTCTGAGAGAGTATAGCTGCCTGTTTCCTGCCCGTTTGCTGTATGCTACCTGTCCGCAAGTCTACCTGGAGGTTCGGACGTCACAAGTGGTGATCCACGGCTATTCCAGAGACTCTTGCCTGCTCACTTGGGAGCGATCATCTGCCATCTGACTGCAGCCCTACCCGGAGTTTCGGACGTCACAAGCGGTGATCCCCGGCTATTCCAGAGACTCTTGCCTGCTCACTTGGGAGCGATCATCTGCCATCTGACTGCAGCCCTACCCGGAGGTTTGGACGTCACAAGCGGTGATCCCCGGCTGTTCCAGAGACTCTCGCCTGCTCACTTGGGAATGTCCATCCGCCATCTGCCTGCTGGCCTACCGGGAGGCTTCACCATCTCAGGTCGTATATACCTGTCCATCTAGAGACTGCCCCGGTTACTTGCTGTGACAACCTGCCTGTCAATCCAGAGACTGCCCCGGTCACTTGCCGTGACAACCTGCCTGTCTATCCAGAGACTACCCCGGTCACTTGCCGTGACAACCTGCCTGTCAATTCAGAGACTGCCCCGGTCACTTGCCGTGACAACCTGCCCGTCTATCCAGAGACTGCCCTGGTCACTTGCCGTGACAACCTGCCTGTCAATCCAGAGACTGCCCCGGTCACTTGCCGTGATCCTTTCCCGTATAACCAGAGACTGCCCCGTCACTTGCCGTGACTTCCTGTCCGTCTCCCTGGGCGCCACCCGCTCTCTTACAAGTATAACCTTCTTGTATAAATAAAGCTCAGAGGTTCCACCTACCTGACCCGTTACACAAGTGTTTTCTGCTGTTCCTGCTGCTACCAATACCGCTCTCCTGTGAACTGACCTCGGCCTGCCCTTCTGATTACGCTCTCCGCCTGATCCATTGCTACCAATACCGCTCTCCTGTGAACTGACCTCGTCCTGCCCTTCTGACTACGCTCTCCGCCTGATCCAGTGCTACTAATAACGCTTTTCCAGTGTACCGTCCCGGCTATTTCTGACCACGTTACCTGTCTCTGCTTCCCCTAGTGTTTGCAGTAACATCGGCTCCAACCCAGACGGGATCCTGACAGGGGGTTAGGTACAGGTTAGCCCCCCTAATTTGAAATTTGCCTTTTTTTGGATGTATTCTGATAGATATTCGTTAGATCCGGTTTGATCAGCAAAAATTAACGTTAGATCTCCTTTCGTTCCCGAGATATTGGGGGTGTCAGGTGGGGGATTAGGTACAGGTTAGCCCCCCCAACTTTGAAATTTGCCGTTTTTTGGATGGATTCTGATAGATATTCGTTAGATCCGGTTTGATCAGCAAAAATTAACGTTAGATCTCCTTTCGTTCCCGAGATATTGGGGGTGTCAGGTGGGGGGTTAGCCCCCCTAATTTGAAATTTGCCGTTTTTTGGATGGATTCTGATAGATATTCGTTAGATCCGGTTTGATCAGCAAAAATTAACGTTAGATCTCCTTTCGTTCCCGAGATATTGGGGGTGTCAGGTGGGGGGTTAGGTACAGGTTAGCCCCCCCAACTTTGAAATTTGCCGTTTTTTGGATGGATTCTGATAGATATTCGTTAGATCCGGTTTGATCACCAAAAATTAACGTTAGATCTCCTTTCGTTCCCGAGATATTGGGGGTGTCAGGTGGGGGTTAGCCCCCCCTAATTTGAAATTTGCCGTTTTTTGGATGGATTCTGATAGATATTCGTTAGATCCGGTTTGATCAGCAAAAATTAACGTTAGATCTCCTTTCGTTCACGAGATATTGAGGGTGTCAGGTGGGGGGTTAGGTACAGGTTAGCCCCCCTAATTTGAAATTTGCAATTTTTTGGATGGATTCTGATAGATATTCGTTAGATCCGGTTTGATCAGCAAAAATTAACGTTGGATCTCCTTTCGTTCCCGAGATATTGGGGGTGTCAGGTGGGGGGTTAGGTACAGGTTAGCCCCCCCTAATTTGAAATTTGCCGTTTTTTTGGATGGATTCTGATAGATATTCGTTAGATCCGGTTTGATCAGCAAAAATTAACGTTAGATCTCCTTTCGTTCACGAGATATTGGGGGTGTCAGGTGGGGGGTTAGGTACGGGTTAGCCCCCCCTAATTTGAAATTTGCCGTTTTTTGGATGGATTCTGATAAGTTATTCGTTAGATCCGTTTCAGCAGCGGTCCTGAGGTGTAGATAAAGAAGAGGAGGGGTCCATTTGGGGAGACCAACAGAGAGAGAGTGAAGTGAGGAGGTGGTGAGTGAGTGGGACAATCTGAAAGTTCGGTCAGTGAGTCATTCTCGTCCCCCATGATGCCTACAGGCCCGCCTCTTCGCAATCATCGCAGCACACTGCCCCCCTTCCTCGCCGCGACACTTCGCCAATGAAGTCCGGATGCTGCCCACAACTGGCCCCCGCCAAAGTTGCCGCTGCTCAAACGGATCTAACGAATACAGTATCTATCAGAATCCATATAAAAACAGGCAAATTTCAAAGAACAGGGAGCTTGTTTTTTGCGTAGCAAGTTGTATTTTTCCTTGGCACCACTTTGGAGTGCATATAATGTTTTGTATAATTTTTATTGTTTAGGTGAGGGAAAATGAAAAAAAAATTTATTACGCTAATGTTTTTTGAGTTTTATTTTTAGTTAGTTTCCCGTGTGGTAAAAATAATAGAATAACTTTATTCTCCGTGTCAGGTCGGACACACCGATACCAAATTTATGTAATTTTTTTTTTTTTACTATTTCTAAAAAGTAAAACGTTTTTTTTTAAATAATAAGAGAGGATTTGGTCTAGCCGCATGCGCAGCCCCGCAGAGCTTTTATTTGTCTGACTACGGAGTTGTGGGATGCCTCCTTTTTTGCGGGAAGACTTAAAACTTCCTATGAGTGCAAAGTAACTGAAACAAAAGAAAGAAGAACACTAACACCCCAACTCCGGGGTTACTGTTCTTCTTCTTTCTTTTGTTTCAGTTACTTTGCACTCATGGGAGTTTTCAGTCCTTCTATTCGTTGGATACAGCCTACATCTTTCGTGAACATTTATTGTAAATTATTATTGGTATTCTATGAGATTAAACATTTGAATAAATTTATATCTAGTCACATTAGTAATTTTCTGTGTTTTTTGTATAAGTCAAACACCGATAACTCAGGAACTCCGTCTAGATGATAAAATATACATGTTCTATTGATATTACAGGGATTTGCTGTCCTAAACTTTCAGGTTTTCACTGGTAAATATCTATTTCTGTAAGGTATTACTTTTACCTGTGTTTTTCACTGTACTAATAAGTAAGATTTTTTTTTGATAATTAAATTGATTAAAAATGAGACCACATGAGGAGTTTTTGTTTAGTCTATGTACAGGCTTTTTTAACCCCTTGACGACCGTCCATTGACTGTTGCCGACGGGGCTAGCCGGGCCTTATTCCTCCGCCATAGAGTTTTCACGTCGGGCAGGGAATGGCAGCCCCAGCTAGCCCCGTCGGCAATCGCGGGATCACAGCTGTCCTACCGTCAGCTGGGATCCCAACCCCCAAAAATTAAATATTTTAATATTTATTCCACACTGTAAACGCCATAAAAAATAAAAAAGCCATAATTTCTATTTTTTTCACTGTTTGAGTCACAAAAAAAAGCATAAAATGCGATCAAAAAATCGGATATACCCAAAATGGTCCGAATAAAATCTACAACTCTTCCCGCAAAAAAGGAGGCATCCCACAGCTCCGTAGTCAGACAAATAAAAGCTCTACGGACTGCGCATGCGGCGAGACCAAATCCTCTCTCATTATTTAAAAAAAAAACGTTTTACTTTTTAAAAGTAGTAAAAAAAAAATTACATAAATTTGGTATTGGTGTGTCCGACCTGACATGGAGAATAAAGTTATTCTATTATTTTTACCGTACGGGAAATTAACTAAAAATAAAACTCAAAAAACATTAGCGTAATTAATTTTTTTTTTATTTTCCCTCTCCTAAACAATAAAAGTTATACAAAACATTATAATACAGTAAAGATGTATATCTTTGTACCGTGTTAGCCAGTAGATAGAAAAATATTTAGAGTTGAGAGTCCTCAGTGGTTGATATCTTTTAATGGCTAACTGAAAAGATGGTAACAAACTGCAAGCTTTCGAGACTACTCAGGTCTCTTCATCAGGCCAAGACTAATACAAAATCTGAAGAATCACATATTTGTACACAACACAGCACAGAAAAAAAAGGCAATAGATAAGACAAGTGACATAAGCAGAACTGTCATTATGGGAGAGGGATGAACAGTTGTGGCAATAAATATTGGACTAGTTCATAGATAAGGAGTGTGAAAGTTTTATTGCCCTCTGATTGGGGTCTGGTAATGTTTTGTGATGTTATCACATGGTCTTTGAAGCAAATTCCTTAATTGATGTAATAGGCCATAAAACCATGTGACAGGTTCATTCCAGCATTAAGAGTGTCAAAGGTCACCATCAATTTGTATTCACAAACTCTCCTCTGTCTCTGAGATGTGAAGTCACCTTTCAGTACAAGTAATTTCATATCCATCATACTGTAATGTGTATAGTACAGTTCATATAGCGTCTTGTGCTTGGGTGCGATGAAAATACATGAGACACAGGTTTGATATAGAAAGTCTTGTATTACTTTATACAAGTTGGCAAAAATAGTCACACAGTTTGCAGACACAGAAGCAGGAGACACAGCAGGCCAGAGTAATCTAAGCTCAGCAATCACTCTCCACAACAGGTTCAGGATCTTCTTCTCTGTTACTGTAAGTCCATGCAAACGTGGGTCTTTCAAAGAGCAGGGTTCAGAGTCCACAAGTGCTTCAGAGTTCCTCAGTAGGAATAGCCGGAGTACAAGGTCCAAGGCTTCAGGAGTCAGGTCACAGGTTCACTGCAGGCTAGATTCTGAAGCACTGATTGCTCAGCTGTGGCTGCTTAAGAAGCAAAAGGAGAGAATCAGGGGAAACATGCAAGCTGGAAACTCCATATTGACTGAGGGCAAGATAGCTGCAGAAAGTAAAATGGCTGACGAACAAACTGAGTTTCAGGAACATGTACACAGAACCTTACATTACTCCCCCTTAGGGACAACCTCCGGATGACCTCAGACCAGGCTTGTGTGGGTACCTCTGATGAAACTGACGGAGCAAGCGAGGAGCATTAACGTTATTGACTGGCTTCCATGAGTTGTCCTCCACTGGGTAGCCCTGCCATTTAATCAGATATTGTAACTGATTTCTATACAACCTGGAATCTAAAATCCTTTCCACCACAAATTCTTCCTGACCATCGACTAGCACTGGGTCAGGGCAAGGAGAAGAACGTCCAGGAAACGTATTGGGTGTCGCAGCCTTTAGTAGGGATACATGAAAGACAGGGTGGATTCTCATAGTTCTGGGCAGTTGAAGACGACAAGCAACGGCACTTATAATTTTACTGATTTTATAGGGTCCAATGTACTTATGTCCCAACTTAGACGATGGAATCCTTAACTTAAGATTTCTGGTTGACAGCCAGACCAAGTCTCCTACCTTGAAAGCTGGTGCAGGTTTACGAAATTTATCTGCTGCTTTCTTGTACCTTTCCTGAGCCGATTCCAGATTCTCCTTTAGAAGATCCATATTCTTCTGTAAAGACGTGATTCTTTCAGCCACTGCTGGTAAAGGCGTTTCTATGGGAAATCGTGGTAGAATGTTAGGATGATAACCTAGATTAGAGTAAAAAGGAGACTGCTTAGTGGACGCACTCTGAGAGTTGTTATAAGAGAACTCAGCTAATGGAAGTAGATCCACCCAATCATCCTGTAGGTGGCAGATAAAGCAGCGGAGATACTGCTCCAGGGTTTGATTGGTTCGTTCGGTCTGTCCATTAGTCGGGGATGAAAAGCAGAAGAAAGGTTTACTTTAATGTCCAA